>APFE031183231.1:0-84699 GCA_000404065.3 Pinus taeda
ACCTTCCGACATCTTCATATTAAATAACTGTTTCATAAGAAATACCTTGTTTGAGGCTGAGGGTTTTTCATATAGTTTTGCCAACGCCTTAATCAAACCCTCTGTCATTGTTTCCTTCGAAATGTTGAAGGCGACTGACGCTATGAGGCACAACCGTACTGTTCCAAGTGCCTTTCTTTCGAGAAGGTTCCATTCTTCATCTGTCATACCCGTCGGCATCTTTGTTTTTCCGCCCAATGGTAGGTATAGATCTTTCTGATACAGATAATCTTCCATCTGCATCTTCCACAGCGAGAAGTTTTGGCCGTTAAATTTCTTGACCCTAAACTTACCATCTTCCGCCATTGCTCCCACTCGAACGAGGAACCCTTGTTTCCTGCGAGTTTATCAACCAAATAGACCTTCAGCTCTGATACCAGTTGTTAGAAAATTATATATTACAGAGCAATGGAACACATAGAATATTGCATAAATATAAACACATAAAATGCATAAAACCAGAGAGACACAGATATACGTGGCTCACCCAGTTTGGGCTACATCCACCCCGAACAGCCAATCCTTCATTTCTATTCTCTAGCAAAATGAAGAGTCCCAACCTACAGCAAATCCGCTATAATATCCTTTGTTTTCTTTCACAGTCTCGCCTCTCTGTTTCTCGCTCAGAGAATACACATCTATAACACAGCTGCAATACAATGCCCTCATACAAAGAGAGGGGTTGCCTTCTAGGGCAAAAAACCCTAAACTAAACATAAGTTCTACTATCAGATCATCTGCCTAATGAACGGCCCAAATTGACTAGAAATTACTATACTTTTACAAGGCAATTTTACATATATTTTTAGCTTCAGGGGCGCTGCCCTCAAAACCCCTGTCGAGGGACCGCTGGCCCTCGGACCCCCTAGCCGAGGGAGATCGGCCCCCCAAAACCCCCTCAGAGGGGACAAGTCCCCCCCGCACCCCCCCGCGTGGAGGGGTGTACAAACTTCCTAGGGTATACATCCAGCTGAAACAAAGACCTCTAAATAATCATGCTCCACACCAAACAAAAACTCTTACAATCTCTAGAGAAAAAACTATGTTGTGACATCAAAGGCTTGAAAATATCTAAGAGAAAAGCCTTTGAGTACTAAATTGTAATCGTATTGTAAAAATTATGTCCAATTTCTCTTTAAATTTTGATTTCTATGGAAATTAATTATATATGAAGCAAAATCAAATAAAATTCTCCTCTAATGCTACCAAGGTAAAAAAATATTACAATTTATACGCAATAATATGTTTAGACTTGCGTTACTTCTATTACTAAATAAATCTAATACATTATGTTTTATAAATAAATAACTTTTCAAAAAATACGTGAATTCATATATATATTATAAAGTATTTAAAAAATTCTAATTAAGGATATTTTTACAGAAGAAAAAACCATGATTTTTTATATTAAGATAATATAAAGGACAAGTTACATGGAAAGGTCCAGTATAGTGGAGATAAACCAAAAGATCCATATTTGCCTGATGATCCAGATATAGGAGCCGTACTGTTCAAATTCATTTATAGTTGGTTCGATCTGTGCACTACTCAGATCCCAAATAGACTAGGAGTTGAAAAATATAAACATGATTTGTAGAAAAAAGGTCCATATAAGCATATAATCAAAACATATGAGAGAAACCGTTCAGCCCGTGAGGTCGTGATTGGCCTTGATACGGAGCAGAAGAGATGACACAGGCATTCCAAAATTCTGAAAGATAGTTTCATTCCTCCATTTCCACAGGAACCAGCAGACAAGAACAAATAAAGAGCGCCAAGATGCAATCTGTCCACTCCACCAATTGAAACCATCCTGTACAGAGGAAAAAATGTGGTGAGGAAAACCAAAAGATATGGAGATATCATACCAGATAAGAATAGAAGAGGCGCATTGAAAAAACATATGTAGATTTGACTCAGCAGCATTCTGACACATGGCGCAGCGACCCAGACCCTGCCACCCTTTTCTTTGAAGCACCTCCCATGTGAGATTCTTGTTCCAGAAAACTAACCACGAAAAAAGGATCATTTTTAGCGGGCAGGAGACCTTCCATAAAGGCATCGGAAAGATCACTTGAGTGGAGATAGCAGATCCCATGGAAAAAGCTGCATAAAGATCCTTTACACGGATTGGTAAAGGAGAGCGGGGAAGAGCCCATGCCAGTACATCCTTTGAACCTATACGATGAATCGCTAAACTCATCAATGCTTGAAATATAGATCTCCAAAGAGGATAAAGGGAGGGAGGCAAGTGAAGGTCTGCTTCATCCTTCCAAACAGCGGAGGAATGAGACCAGGATTTTATCAACTTGTCCCATGCGAATATGCCTTTTGAGTGAAGAAAGGATACCAGAGGAAGAGGGATAGGAGAAGCCAAACCGTTTATTATGGTGTCAAAACCAATGAGGATGCTAGAGCCTGAGAAGATCTTCCATCGTAAGTTTTCCATAAAAAAGGACTGAATTTTTCTGAAGCTTTACCAGATGGCAAACCCCCTTTTTATCCCCAGATAATTCCTTCTATACCAATACTCCATACTTCTGCCTTTTAAGTATTTCCTGTTTATGAGCTTGCTCCACGGACCCTCACCAAAGATGCCTCTATGAAGAGTTTTACAGAGGAGAGCATTTCCGAATGACCTCATGTGCAGAAGACCCCATCCACCTGCTTTTCTCGATCTAGAAATAGCATCCATATTTACCAAATGGATCTTTTACTGATAGGATTTCCCTCCCCATAAAAAATTTGCAGCTAGAGAGCACATTTTTTTAATAATAGAGGCAGGAAGGAGATAGAGATGGGCCCATTAGACTGCCAACTGAGATAAAACAGCCTGAACCAAAATAAATCTGCCTGCAAGAGAAAGGAGTCTCGATTCCCATCCGGAAATCCTTTTGTAGAAGCATTCAACAAGCTAAAGCCATTCCTGTTTTTTGTTCCCTTTTGCATTCAAGTTGAAACCCAGGTATTTTATGCCATTCCTGATCGAGGCTTGGCCAATGCCAATCGTTGCTACAATCCATAAAACAAGCTCCATATTTGATTCGTTATGAAACAACTTTGATTTTTCCTTATTAATAAGGATTCTAGAGGCTGACTGAAATTTCTGTAAGATGTTGTTTAGACATGTCCAGGATGCTTTGCAAAGCATAGCAAAAATAAGAATATCATCGATGAACAAATTGTGGGATAGGAAAGTATCCTTAGAAATTTTGACCGGCCTGCAACGTCGTTCTGTAACTGCCTTGTTGATCTGCAAGCTGAGGGAGTTCATAACCAGAATAAAAAGCAAAGGGGAGAGAGGACAGCCCTGACGGAGTCCCTCTCGGCTTTAAAAAAAGAAGATGGAATTCCATTTATAATGACTGAATAATTGATGTTTTCTACACACGCAATTATCCACTCAATACCTTTAGTTCTAAAACCAATTTTTGCCAGCAGTAATCTAAGAAAACCCCAGTCAACACAATCATAAGCCTTTCTCAGGTCAATCTTAAGAATAGTCGCCTTGATGTTCTTTGTCAGCATAGAAAAAAGGCATTCCTGTGTCATAGTGACAGCATCCCAAATATTCCGGTCTTTTAAAAATGTGTGCTCGTCCCTAGTGATGAAGATGTTTAGAACATGCTTTATCCTCTCAGCTATAATTTTTGATATGATCTTAAACAGAGTGTTGCATAGAGCAATAGGTCTGTAGTCCTGAAAGGAATCAGATCTATGTTTTTGGGGGATAAGAGCAATAAATGTGGAAGATAAAGCACTATGAATATTTCCCGACATACGAGAAGCTTCCACCATTCTTAGTAGATCCATTTTAAACATGTCATAGAAATGCAGGAAGAACTCGATAGGCCAGCCATTAGGCCCAGGACTCTTGTCCTTTTTGAAAGACTTTATAGCAGCAAGGAGCTCTTCTTCCGTGACCGGCTTAATAAAATTTTCATAAGCATCCTCATCAAACATTTCAGGCATCAGGTCCGCCGCCCATCACATATCATTAATGTTGCTTTGATTCCTTTTATATTGGTTTTGAAAGAACCTTGTTGCTTCATGAGCAATATCATTCTGAGAGTAAAGGAAACCTCCCCTGCCATCTTCGATCTTCCAAATAGAATTTTTCCTTCTTATAGCATTTGCAAAGTTATGAAAAAATTTCGTGTTTCTATCCCCCTCCTTTAGCCAGAGCGCTCTACTTTTTAGTCTCCAAGAGGCCTCTTCCTTGAGCAACAGAATTTGCTTCCTTTTTTCCAAATCCCTAATATGGTTCTTTTTCTCAAAAGGCATGCAATCAGGGGAAGTGGAAGAGATGAAGTTATCCAACTCCTTTTGGATGTTAATTAGCTCCCTTTTATCCTGCTTTGATTTCCGGATTTGCCAGTCCTTTGCAGTCGCTCTCAAACATTGGATCTTTTCGCGGAAAGTAGTAAGAAGGACCGTGGCAGATGTTTGCAGATCCGCCCATTTCCTAGAGATAGCTTCATTGAAAGAAGTATCGTCCAAGTGGATCCTGTTGAATTTAAAAGAATACTCCTTCCTATAAACCAAGTCCCTCCATTCGAGAAGAATTGGTCAATGATTAGAAGTAAAATCATTTGCAATAAGAGAAAATGGCATGCCCCATTTTGCAATGATGTTGGCATTGATAATAAAGCGATCAATCCTTTTTGCAATGTATGCTTGTCCAAACCTCCCATTTTCCCACGTTGGAATCATTCGATCCGGCACGACATCCACAAGGTTCCTACTTAAAAATTCCATTCTGAGCCTATCTGCCAAGTTGTCTTTTTTCCTGCAGTTACCCCAACACTCATCAGGGCTGAGCGTCATATTTAAATCCCCCGCTATCAGCAAAGATTCTATGTCAAGAATCTCCAAGGCAAGCAACCTTTCCCAAAAGGGAAGCCTGTTTCTACAAGGAGCATATACATTTAGAAAGTTTAGCATATAAACATGACCTCTGATTGAGGCCGAGACAAATATCCCAGCACAGCATTTAAAGGCTTTTGCTTTAATCCAGACGGGATCCCACAAAACAGCTAATCCTCCAGATATACCATTTGCCTCAGTGGAAACCATATACCACGTTAAAAACATCCTTCTAAAAAATGCAATTGCTGCCCTGCTGGAGTGCATGGTTTCCTGAATAAAAATAATTTTGGGCCGAGCCGATGAGAAAAAAATTTTAAGCGCTAAGAATTTTGGGGGAGCGCCCAGTCCCCTGATATTCATTGATATTAGGAAAGTCATTTTGAGGACTCACCAGCCATGCATGCTTTAAGAGGCTGTGAGTCAGCAGAGTCCAAAATTGGAACTTCGACAAGGGATAAATTAGTGATGCCAAAATCAGAGACAATTGATCTGCCTCTGAAATGAAGGCTACCCCCTTTTTGTTTCTTTCTGACAGTGATATTCTTTGCAGAATTTGGGATGATGGATGGATAAGAAGGAAAAGATGGTTTGTGAATAGTTAAAGGCTCGAGCTCCAGAGGATTTCTTCGTAAAAAAAGATCGATATCGCTGTCGGGTTTATTTATAGGTGAGTCCGATGGAGAATTGAAAGGGGTAGGTGAGAGCATAGGTTCCTTACCTTTTAATGGACCTTCAGGACAATGGGCCGGAGGATGGACCAGAGAGGGAGAAGAAGAGGATACCTGGATAGTATGGGAGCCAACCGCAAAGACCCCTTGACTCATAGCAGGGGGAGAAGGGACAACATTTTCCTCAATCGGCTCTGGAATAGGAAAACCGAAAGCCATATCATTTGGAGGGGTGGATTTATCACGAGAGGAATTCAAAGAACGAGGAAGAGCCAGTTCATGACTTTTTACTTGGCTATCCATAATACTCACATCATCGGAAGATGGATCCGAGACAGATTTCCTACCCTTGGAAAAAAATTGCTTCTTTGACCTGCGATTGACACGAAAGCTACAGTTTTTGATGAGATGCCCTGTTCTGTGACACAAAGAGCATCGGAAACGGATGCCCCAAAAGTCGAGCCTTTGACTGATTTTAAGACCATCCCAGGATATCTCGATATGATCTGGATAGCCGCCTTTATAGGGTTTCTCAATTAAAATCCACGCGATCCTCTTGTCCCTCTCTCCCTTGCACCATGGATCTACATAAATAAACTTCCCGATAGAGTTCCCAATCTCTGAGAGAGTTTCAGTCAACCATAATTCCAAAGGTAAGTTTGGAAGTTTTACCCAGATCATATAGTTTGACGGGGTGTTCTTAAGAGGATCAAACCCCAAGTACCATCTGGATAATGAAAGAAAGCTTTGCCAAAAACCCAGGGCCTATTTAGAATAATCTCTAAATCCGAAGCTTTTAGAAAATGAAAAGAAAACCATTCCTTCATTAGGCGTGAGATGACTGGGATATAAACAATCAGACGGAGCCATTTGTCCGCCAACCATTTCCTCATATCATCCTCCTCCATTTGCGGGAAATGCCACTTCCCGATCAAGGCCAGCTTTTGCAAGCTATCAATACATTCAGATAGGACAACACTGTTTACGATGATAGCCTTTGGTGGAGGGCCAGTTTTTACAGGGTGCCTAGCCTTATTTATGAGCTTTATTTGATCAGAAGAACCTCCTATATTTGAGAGCCCCCTCGCATGTTGTGGGAGGGCCGGGTCTAGGTCCTCGTAGGACAAATTTGCATTGACATGGCGGTCTGGGTTTAGGAGCATGTCGTCCATCGTGGCATGCCAACTGTAAGAGTTTTCATGTGCCTTTTCGGCCGCGATGGTGGCATTTATAAGAGCCTGTGTGGATGGAGAATCAAAACCCTCTATCATAATTAATGAAGAAGGCCTCCGTAAGATCTGGAAGATACTAGATCATAGATCAGACATGGGGCGAATCCCACCGAAAATCCTGTCAGACACAAAATGCCTGGATGGAAGATGCCGACTGACAATAGAAAAAGAAAAAGGAATCCCAAAGGGAGCCTTTCTCGATAAACCGTCAGAGACAAAGATACGATTGGATAAGAGGAATAAAGAACCCGATCAGAAAAAAACTATAAACCTCGGGAAAAGATAACCCCAAGGACAGGGTAGTACTGGAACCGAAACCCAATTTGGCTGATCACCTTATGTGAAAGGTCAGTTTAGAGAAACAATAGGCCGCCATCATATTGACTTCAGTGAAGGAAGAAGAAATCCACATGAAAGGTGACATGATTCTGTACCCGATAGAGCAGAAAAAACCTAGAGATGTAATGAGGATGATCACCAGAAAAAATTCAAAATATCCGGATAGAGATTACCGGAAAGGATAGGAAGATCCAATGGAAAAACCAGGGGAATGGCGAGAAAAAATCTGAAACCTGGAGAGAGGCTATTCCGATGCCTGGGATTGACAGTGTATACAACAACAGTAGATATGAAAAATGCACCACCAATTTCCTATCCTAATGCGAATATCAGAACAGGGGCTGTAAACGTAGATAAGTGATTTTATCTTGTTTAGAAGAGAAAACCACATATTTTGCTAGCACCCCAAAACCAGGTGAGAACAAAACAAGAGAAGTGACCTGAAAAAAAACGTCCCCTAAGCTTACCAAGAAGGTTTTAAATAATGAAAAGGGTCCACGTGCATGACATGCACCACTAGGCAATGTAAGCAAGAAGAATACCCATAAAGATAATAACCAGGACGTTCAGGATTCTAAAAAGCACCAGAATATGGCCGAACCACGTAGAGATCATATAACCAGAAGATAGTGGCCAGTAAGAGTCATAATATACCATTTGCCCAGATGTTAAAAGCAGACCATAATAAACATGAAATTCTCAATGTATAACTAGACGAGCTATCAACTCAAAAAACCATAGAGAGCAAATATTATGCCATATTATGATGTAAAACGTAAAAAAACACTCTGAGAATAATTCGATAGTTGACAGGGGCCTGACCTGTAGTCCCGAAAAAGCCAGCGCACCGAGGAAGAATGAGATCGTCCACCGCCAGCAGAGACATCGAACCAGGAACGCGAAAAAAAACCAGAGAGGAGGAAAGGATACCGATAGCCCACCCAAAAAGATGAGCGTCGTAGAAAACAGGTGATGAAAAAAGACCCTACGCCAGGGCGCAGGGAAAAGAGAGGAAAAAATTAAAACCAGTTTGGAGACCCAGTATAAGGAGGAAGGAGGCTATATGGCGGGGGAAAGGGACGTGTCGGTGGATAGGATTGCATGCAGCACAGTCAGCCCAAAGTAGAGACACGTCGCAGCATTGGAGGCTACGCAGAAAACGACAAAAAAACTTACCCGAAGAGGAGCAACCTGTCTGTAAAGATTAGGAGGATCCCCATGCCAATCCCTAGTTGGTTGCAGAGAAAGCAGTCGAGCCCTGGTTGGTCGCTAAAAACGGTGGCTTCCTCGGAGCGCTCAAATCTAGAGCACTTAGAAGTTATGAAGAAGTCATGAAAATGTTTTTGAACAAATAACAGAGCTTATGAGCATTAAGATATTGGTTGGAAATTTCTCAGGGATGGATAAAATTTATATAAATATTCAAGATGCATTGTAAAACTACTCGGACCTTCATAAATATTTCATAATGCTTCTAAAATTAAATTAAGTTAAAATTATAATGCTTTATTTAATGACTACAAAATTTAATTTCTTTTATTTTAATGCTTTATCAAATGATTACATATATATATATATTGATTTTACCAATTTCAAAATATCTCTATTCCAAAATTTTTTAATGTTTTATCAAATGATTATCCCATATATATAGTATTTTTTTTTACTATTATATTATATATATTAAATATATATATATACCAATGTCAGATTAATGTATATTATATATATATATATATATATATATATATATAATATATATATATATATATTAAATTACCAACTTCGAGATAGTGTCCACTCTGTCGGAATAATGCAATGTTTTTAAGCCAACAGATTTAATACTTGTTCATTTTGGTGCAATGTCCATATCACGGTTGATGTATGGGTTACTATTATGTGATATAATAAACTTTTTATTTAAGATATTGCTACACAAACTTTATATATATATGGTTATATTAAATATATATATTTTTTAAGTTATTAATATATTTAGTAATAAGTTAAGAGAATGTTAATGGTCATTGTGAGTATAAAGATATCCTATAAATTAAATTCAAGAAAATTATGGATTTATTTTATTTTATAATTTTTTTTATATAATGATAATAACGTTAAAGAATATTCAAGTGATTGTTTTTAAGAGGTGAAATATAAATTATAGATATAATAAATTATATATATTCAGTCAATTTAATTTAGAATAGATACTTTAATTTAATTTAAGTTATCATAATATAGGTAGATGCGTAGAGATTTTAATCTTATTGATATCCATTTTTAGTATATATATATATATTTTATTTTTTTTGTTTAACTTCGAAATTTGTCCACTATATTAGATTAATGTTATCTTTTTGAAAAATATATTATATTATATTTTACCAAAACTTGGAGATATGTCCATCTGTCGGATTCACTGTATGTTTTAGCCACGATTTAATACTTGTTCATTTGTAGTGTTTTCAGGTTGATGTAGTGGGTACATTATGTGATAATATTAACTTTTTTTTGTGTTACACAATATTATATTATATATATGGTTTTTTATATTAAATATATATATATTTGTTTTTAATATATTTAGTATAAGTTTAAGAGAATGTTAAGGTTGTGTTGTTTATTAAATTCAAGAATACTGTTTTTTTATTTTATTTTTTTTTAATATATGATATAAGTTAAGAAATATTAAGTGATTGTTTTAAGAGGTGAATATAATATAGATATAATAAATTATATATATTCAAAGTAATATTGATTTTAGAATAGATACTTTAAAATTTTAATTTAGTTATCAATAATTATTAGGTAGATGGTAGAGATTTAATCTCTATTGAATATCCACAAAATATTTTTAGTAGTAGTTATGGATAGAGGGTTGAGATCTATCTTAAAGGTAGTTATGCCATTTTTAACCTTCAATTTAATTAACCAAAAAAATCATGGTGAGAAGTGTGAAATTTTGTTTCTCTTTTTATTTATGCATTGATATATTGTTGCTTTTTATTTCTTTATTTAAATGTATGTATGTTTAACTTTTATATATATAATTTAAAATAAATTTGTAATTTAGCTTATTTGGCAATGTGAGATGCAACATGGGGCAAATGTTTTGACTTTTATCAACGTTTACGAGCCATTTAATTTATATAACTACTAGTATTATAATTTTAAGGGTCATTTGTTAGCCTGTATTCTTTATGAAAATGGTTTGATCAAGAACGTTGAATTAACTAATAGTTAGTATATTATGTGATCTGAAATGGGGGTTTAACAACTTGTTATGCCTACAAGAACCTCCCACTCCAAAGCCTAATAAATAATTGATCTAGCTTATGTATGACATTTGCAGAATTAAATACTTGAGATAGGTGTATGTTGTTTGTTTTTAACTGTTTAAGCACTTATGTGTTTATGTTCATACTAACCACATATATAACAGTCATATAAAGTAGCAAATAAACATCAACACATAACAGCAAATTTAATCTAGGAGTTCACCCGAATATCGTGGGCTATGTCTCCTTGAGCTTTTGTCATCTTGACTTGGCTCTTTGGGATTATGGTAAAGTTCCTTTTACAAGTTTCACACTTAACTCCAAAGGTTACTGAACTTAACAAATGGGCTTAGAATACCATCTATATCCCTGTCATGGTTGTCATCACTTTGCAAATAGATATAAGCTTCCTTAGACTTGATTCCTTCATGTAGTGCTATGAAACTTCTTCTACTATCTCCAACACATATCAGACACCAACAACAAACTGATCATTTGATCATACACTACCTGAAACTTCCCTGTAGCATCACGGCCTTTAGAAGTCTCCAAATGCTTCTGCAAATCCCTACAATGTATTGAAAATACTCATTACAATTCGGAATGACTGTTGGCCCGCTGAGAACAAGTACTGGTAGCTCCTACAACTGCGTCCAACCTCTAGTGGCTCCTGAGCTCCAACTATCCCATTGGCTTCAGAAGGCTCTAATTAGCCTAGCGAGCCTCTTGTTCCATTCTCGTTGCTTCTCTGTTTCTCATCTGTTTTCTCTTTGTTTCCTCTATTTTCCCTCAAAAACTGCTCTTGGAGTGCTTTTATGCAATATTCTCTAGGGATACTCCACCAATATTGGCAAACTGCACTTATCTTCAGCTAAACTTAGCATATCCGCCTAAGTTTATCTGCTTCGCTAGGCTGACCGTCGGAGGTTGCCGTTACATTAACTTCTTGGCACACATATGGGTGATATACCCCTGCGGTTAGGGATAGGACCTTATCGTGCATATAACTGGCAGTCGGGGTTAATCCTTCAACCATGGTATTGATAAGCTTAGAGCGATTTCTCGCGTGGGCGAAAGGCTATAAGTTGTATTTTACCGAAAGCATGCGATTACACTCAATGGTCGATACATAGCACGCCAAAACAGCTTTTCTCGCATGCTCTCAGAGTATTAACCATCGTGCATGAATCTGAGCGAGATTGCACGAAAACCATTAGATTGAGTGGAACACATCAATGGTTGAGATCGTCTGGTTAGTTTGGTGAGCGGACAACACAATATCCGTTGGGTCTAAAAAGGTCAGATCAACGGCGCAGATTGAAGCGCTTTATAAAACAAACCTCAAAGTGTTACAACATAAATATGCAATGTAAACTTAAGTTGTTAAGAAACACATTGAGTGGAGTTGGTAAAGTGTTGTCCTGTCTTGCCAGAGGTCATGGGTTCGATTCTGTTAGACCCCAAAATATTTTACATAACCATTCCACGGCCATGTGGCAGTCTACAAGCTTACCATGTGTGGGCACCTGATTGGTCCTTAAGGTCCCGGATCAATATTTGATCACTCCTCCCCATTAGGAATCTTTTGGACCCCAAAAGATTGATTTACTGATCTGTATAGTAGATGAGAGTAACAACACTCTCTTCTTTCAGTATCCACACACTTGCCTTGCATGGCTGGTGCCTTTGAACCAAAACTTGAAGGTAGTCAACACTTCCCTTACTGGATGTGCTTGTCCTCCTGTGAAGAATTGTCTTCTTTAAACTCATTTAGAATTTCTATTGAGAACTTTACAAAAGGCAGCTGAAAATTTCTTCCAAGCCACTTCTATGGCAACTTTTGTTGCTGCAAACTTTCTATTGACATCTTGTCAAAAACAACATAATACAAGAAATAACTTGACAACATAAACTCTTGCTCCATCAAAAGAAACAAATTTCACATCATGTGAATCATCATCATGTCTTTACATCTTGTATACAAATGATTGACTAAATAACAAGCCGACAAAAACATGCCTTTTCAAACAAATGAATCTCCAAGTCAAGCATGAAAAGAAAGAATTCCACGTCTTGTGAAACACTTCATCATTATCTCCTTTTTCAATCTTGGAGACCAAATCAACTTTTTCAAGTTGATATGACATTACTTGCATGTTTAAAACAACAGAATTGACCATCAAGTCAATTACACATACATGTTCAAATACAAGGAAATCATCAACATCCCTGTGTTCATACATACCATTCTCATGTATGTATTCCATTCTTCAACTTTCTCTTAAGCACAATAATAAGTACAAGATTCTCAATCATATGTACATGTACTTACAAAGCTGAAATGAATATAATTTTGCTACAATAAAGCGAGTCTCATACTCAACTTTGCTACAAACTAGGATTGTTTACCTCTCCTTCAAGCTAATACTTGACTAAGGCTTCTTTGGCAACAAGGAGTTGTGTCTCCATCTCATGCATCCTTTCTAGGTTCATATTTGCAATATGAAGTTGGCTCTCCATTTCCTGCAATTTGTCAGAAAGCAGCTAACTCTCTTCCTTTATGGAATTCAACTTCTCTCGAAGCTTGGTGCTCTTCCTTTCATCTTCATACATTTCTTTCACCATATCTATCATGATGGATAAGTCTCGCTTAGTGTCTTCATTAAAGAACCTTGTGAATGAGGAGGATTTTGAGAACTCACTTGTAGAAGTTGTCATTATAAAAATGAACAAAAGAACTTCAACAAACTTAACAAAGCTTTCAGAATATATTGACAAAACTTCTGAACTAATTGATTATAGAGTCAAACTCTTATTCAAGCAGCCTTTGTATACAAACCCTCTTATGCTTCAAGGATTTCTTTGAGGTCCTTTGGGTAAGGAGAATGCCTTCAACCCTTATTCCTTCTTTTCCTTTCCTGGACTTAGCTATCAGTAGCTTTCCCTTCACCATTGCAAACTCAAACAATTAGTCAATTTACAAACAATCAAATAGTCAAATCCTTTGTACTGTTTAAACACCTTTCAAGCCAAACAAGAAATATTTTTCTCTATCAATCAAGCATCAAGCTATGATACCACCTGATCTGAAATAGGGGTTTAACAACTTGTTATGCTTACAAGAACCTCCCACTCCAAAGCTTAATAAATAATTGATCTAGCTTATGTATGACATTTGCAGAATTAAATACTTGAGATAGGTGTATGTTGTTTATTTTTAACTGTTTAAGTGCTTATGTGTTTATGTTGATACCAACCACATATATAACAATCATATAAAGCAAAAAATAAACACCAACACATAACAAAAAATTTAATCTAGGAGTTCACCCGAATATTGTGGGCTATGTCTCCTTGAGCTTTTGTCATCTTGACTTGGCTCTTTGGGATAATGGTAAAGTTCCTTTTACAAGTTCCACACTTAACTTCAAGGGTTACTGAACTTAACTAGTGGGCTTATAATACCATCTATATCCCTATCATGGCTATCATCACTATGAAAACATATCTAAGCTTCCTTAGAATTGATTCCTTCACGCAGTGCTTTGAAACTTCTTCTACTGTCTCCAACACATATCAAACACCAACAACAAACTGATCATTTGATCATATGTTGCCTGAAACTTCCCTGTAGCATCACGGCCTTTAGAAGTCTCCAAATTCTTCTGCAAATCCTTGCAATGTATTCAAAATGCTTATTACAATCAAGATCGATTGTCGGTTCGTTGAGAACAAGTACTGGTAGCTCCTACAACTGCCTCCAACCTCTGGTGGCTCCTGAGCTCCAACATCAATCCTCCTGGATGAAATTATCCATTAATATGACTTTCCCAGCTTCTCTAGACTATCCCATTGGCTTCAGAAGGCTCTACTTAGCCTAGCGAGCCTCTTGTTCCATTATTGTTGCTTCTCTGCTTCTCCTCTGTTTTCTCTTTATTTCCTCTATTTTCTCTGTTTCCTCTGTTTTCCCTCGAAAACTGCTCTTGGGGTAGTTTTATGAAATATTCTCTAGGGATACTCCACCAATATTGGCGAACTACACTTATCTTCATCTAAACTTAGCATATCCACCTAAGTTTATCCGCTCCACTAGGCTGACCGTCGGAGGTCGTCGTTACATTAACTTCCTGGCGCACATATGGGTGGTATACCTCGGTAGTTAGGGATAAGACCTTATAGCGCGTATATCTGGAAGTCATGGTTAATCCTTCAACTGCAGTATTGATAAGAAAAGAGTGGTTTCTCACACGAGCAAAAGGCTATAAGCTGTACTTTACCAAAATCACGCGATTACACTCAATGGTCGACAGGTAGCATGCCAAAACATCTTTTCTTGCGTGCTCTTGGAGTATTAACCGTCGTGCATGAATCTGTGCAAGATTGCACGACAACTGTTAGATTGAGCGGAACACATAAATGGTTGAGATCGTCTGGTTAGTTTGGTGAGCGGATGACGTGATATCCGTTGGATCTAAAAAGGGCAGATCAACGACACACATTGAAGCACTTTACAAAACAAACCTTAAACTATTACAACATAAATATGCAATGCAACCTTAAGTTGTTAAGAAACACGTTGAGTAGAGTTGGTAAAGAATTGTCCTGTCTTGTCAGAGGTCACGGGTTCGATTCTGTCAGACCCCAACATATTCTACATAACCATTCTAGGGCCACATGGTGATCTCCAAGCTTGCCACATGTCGACACCTGATTGGTCCTTAAGGTCTTGGATCAATATCTGATCATTATGAGTCCACAAGTTTTAGTTAATTAAATTTGATGTACACTAATTATTTTTAACAAAACAAAACTAACAATCCCATATAACCATTAAATTTGGAAAACTATAACTCACCACAAGTTTACCAATACGAAAATTTTAGGGGTGAAATATTTGAAAAATTGATCACCACATCATTAATCAAATAATGTTAAATGTAAATACATGTAGTGTTGTCTCAAGATAGGTAGACTATCTTGGACACACAATCACTTAGTTGAGATAATATCTCAACCACACACCAATCTAGGAAACATCTAGATCTAAACAACTCCTAAGGAATAAGATCATACTCCTTTACATAGAAAGAATCACAACTGCGACAAGTAGGAATTATATTTTTCCAAGTTGCCCCCTTAATGACTACTTGTCTCGATATCAATATGCAAAATCTATTTCTGGTCCAAAGCAACAATTACACATTGTACCTTGTTCATGTAGACATCACCAAATTGTCAACATCCATATAAAGGAACAACCATACGCTGAAATGCATGGGTACCCAACCGTTGGTCTAATAGGAAGTCCTTCACATACATGGTTCATCCAACTTCTTGATGAACTTTCTTTGACTTGGTGCTTTATACTTCAATATTATTTCATCTCATAATCCCCCCATTAATCGAAGACTCAATTCTTTGATTACATATCAAGCTTAGATACGAGTACACCTGCCACCCTCATACTTACCAAGTGGTTGATTCCACAACATGATGTCACTAGGGAACACATAACAATGGGGCATGCATGCCTCTCTGGGTCTTACAGTCATATGCCCTTTTAATATACTAAAACATTAAGAAGATATTAGGTACCTAAAACATTTCAATGAACACAACAGAGCATTACAAAGTAATCTATGGCATGTAGATTTGCTATAATTACAAAGTGTGACTCATACTTTATCACGACCATAAGTCTATTATACAAACTCTAACAAACTTTGACTTAGTTGTCCAACATCCTTTAATCTCTGATGTAGCTCCAACCACTATCATTTAATGTCATCTTCAGTGTCATGTCTTCACCATATCAGGTAGTCAATCATTCCTGCAAATAATTTTGTGTATTGTTGGAATGGACAGTTCCAACAAAGACACAAATGTGTGACAATAGTTGGCCAAACTAAATGTCACTGTATTCTTTCAACCAAAATTAAATCAATGACATAACACTCTCTAAAAAATTTAAACAATGGAAAAATAATTCTATTTTAAATGGCATCATGCCAGAGAGCACCGCCTTTTTTGTCTATATTCTCTGGTCAATACAAATGTGAAGAGGATGCAAGTGTTAAGAGAACATCCCATTTTCCTATAAGAGTGTGTTCTTATTCCATGATTGTTTCTAGGAAAACTACTGTCTATTCAGATTTGCTAGTCCCACTAAGACGGGTAGCTGTCTTAGAAACAAACAATTCAAAGTAACTTGTGTTTTCCTTTATGGGAGATAGATGAGAGAGAAGCAGAGAGCACCACCCTTAGTCTTTCGCTTGGCTCCTTGCTTGTTTCCTCTCTCCCTTGATAGAGCTTCACCACTCCTTTCTCACTTGTCCTGCTTCAAAGAACACCTCTAGAGGCAAAGCAGCAAAATACCATCAAAGCATAGAAAATACCATCAAAGCATAGAATCAGATGTACATTAACCATACAAATGCATACACAAATACAAGATTTAGAAATATACAAATATATGGAGGAAAACTCAAATAACTTTATTGATAGAAGTAGTAGAAGAGAGGATTACAACCTAGTTGTCTGATCCAGCGCCATCCTCCCAACATGAAAGCCCACTTCACCTCATGAAAAGCTAGATCACCCAACTATACAATGTCTTCAAAGAGAAACCAATAGCACTTCCTTACAGATTACAAAATTCCAACCCCAGGATCTCTAGGACGAGGGATCCATATATAGATATTTGTAGGGGGGTGAGTCAGCTTCTGGGTTTTTGATTAGTGTCATTTCACTGATAGTTCTTGGTTTCACCTGGAGATTTCATGATCTCTTACTCATCCTTGGGTGAATTCAGAGAGGCATGTGTCATATGAGCAGTTTCTAGAAGATTCTCTGAGTTTCCACCTAGCCAACTACCTCTGCCATTTGTCTACTCTCACTCATCGCACCCTATAGAAGGGATTTTCAATATGCATCACACCCCTTGTGTGTAACAGGTGAGATGCATCGCACCCTCAGCATGGAGCAGTCTGTATGGTCCAGTTTTGGCCAGTTTTGAGTAGATTTTTGGGGAGAACTTATGGGAAATGATGTAATTAGTTGACCTTGATCCATTAGGGTTTGAAACAACACTTTCAGCGGTTTGAGAGCCCTTGGTTTATTGACATCTATGATTGGGGTTACAGTGCCCAAATATGTCTATAATAGTTGCCCCCTAAAGCATGAGGTTGTAAATCTTCTGATGTCGAGTGAAATGCTTTATCATGAGGATCCGAGGTTTTTCAAACTGGAAGGTGACTTGTAATAAGATAAAATACAATACATTATCTTCATAATATTTTCATGATCTAGCTGAGGCGGGCATACCCATGCTCAACTTTATAAATTCATTTTCATGTACATAGGACAGACAACCGTCTGTGTGGCAGACTGATGATTCTGGTAGAGCCATCATCCCTTAGCTTGGATGATCATCTGTGTAGCTATGGAGTACATTAGATGTCTTTATTTTCTTGAATATATCGCAGCCCAGATGGATGAAACTAGATCTAGGGTCTTCAAACTCATTCAATATTGCCCGATGTACAAGTCAATCCATGTGAAAATATGTTCTGAAGTCGAACATGGAAAGACATCGCTTGATTACCAGCCAATGCTGTAAGTTGTTAACAGGCGCGAGAGGAATCACCGATAATGATAATGACCCTCAAGGTACTGTAGTAAAATTCACGTGGTGTGAATAATTAGTCGATGTCAAACACCACATAAAATCTTTCTGTCAAAGGCCATTGATGTAAACCTATCACTGGAAGTGAGAAACTTGCCATTGAGGCATGCAAGCTTCAAAGTACTGAAAGGGTTGTTCCTAAGTCAACTTCTTGGATAATGAACTAATGTTGACAAGAAGTGACCCGTCATAGTAGGGCCTTAATGAATCCCACATCTATGACACGAAATGGAGGAAATGATTTTGTGGAGGTGAAAATGATCTGATGATACAAGGTTCAGGGTGGCGGTCATGAAAAAATTGGAGCGTGAAGGTATTGCAGTGGATGAGGTGTTAGCTGGGTTGGTGAATTCTCTGAGTGACTTCTCTTGAACATATCGGCGACACTGAAATGGATTGTTAGCATTAACCCCAAAAATGGATGGTACGGAGGACCAATGATGATATGACCGGTGAATGGAATAACCCAACCCGACTCAATCATGGCAATGGAGTGAAATTATCATGTTCAAGAGTGACCTACTACCAATGAAGTTCTTCAAGTTTTCTTCCCTTTTTCCCTAGTCATTGTTGACCAGTACCTCTTTATTTTTGTCAAGATTAAGGAGGATAACATATGCTTTTTCTATAATTTTCCCTTTGGGCAAACCTGTCACTATGTTTTAGCGAGCCTAGTGACAGTGAAACTCGCTCTTGCCCGTATGGATAAGTTTGTCGCTATTGTTTTAACGAGTTTAACAAAAAAGATAACTCGGTCCTTTTCATGTTTAGATAGTTTGAAAAGAGATGGGAAGGAAACTCCAGTAGTCATTTTTCGTGGTATAATCCCTTATGTTCGAAAAAGTATAAAATAATACGAAAGGGATGACTTTTTGATAGTTTTAGCAAGCCAAACAAGACAAGGGCTCGATTTTTTTTGTGTAATGATCCCTCAAGACCAAAAATATTAAAATATAGAGGAGGGATGGTGCTTCCCTTTACTTTAACGAGTGGGAAAGGCCAGTGGCTCAGAAATATTTTCATATTTTACAAGTCTAAAAGAGCTTAAAAGAGACTCATTTTTGAGGAACGAGTGATGTTTTCGAGCAGCAACTAGTTCCAGGTAAGTTTGGAACTTTTCAAGCATGGCAGTGTAAAGAAGGTGGCTAACAGAATCACTCATCACAACTATTCCTCAAAAGGGTAAACAATCAAGTGGATGCATATGATCGGCTCAAAAGGCTGATAGTAATGTGATCACGAAGGTTATTTACTGAAGGTGGATTCATTTTTTAATGAGCTTGAATCTTTAGAAACTATGCTCAGTGTTGGGTTTATTTTTTAATGAGCTTGAACTTTGCGGAAACATTGCTTGCTCCAGTCATCTTTAAGGATGTCTCTCATTAGTAGGTTCATTTTTCAATGAGCTTGCCCCATGCAAAACTTTTCTCAAATGCCTTTTGTATGTAGGCTAGAAACTACCAATTACAAAACTAACTACACTAGGGGTTAATGAACTACTGTTGTTAGGTAGGATAGCTTCGTACAAAACATTTCCTTTGCTTTTCCGGTGTCGTCGATAAAGGTGAATGGTGGATCATACCAATCACCTAACCTAAGCAAGTGAAGTTAGTAAAATACTACGGGGTTAGAGTTACGGTGGTCGCTTTTCACTTGCGTAAAAAAGGTTTGCATGCCCCCATGTATAAAGCAAAGTAGAGTTTCTAGGTTACCATATGGAAGTCCTTTCATTAAAGCAAGATTGTTTCGTCCGCGTAGTAGACAAAACACTTCCTTGGCTTTGTCCATCGAAATAGACAAAGGTGAATGGTGTGAGCTTCTAATCACTTAACCTTTGATGAGGAAATATTTTCCCAGACTGATCCCATATCCTAAACAGACGAGTGTGTGAGACTGGTCATATATCATACGAGGAAATTTATCTTCTATCTGGGTTCGCCTGCCGAAGCAGACCAGGGTGCATGCCCCCTGGGTTTCATCACATTCACCGAACCACTCGCGGTCATTAGATGGATGGACTAGAGGTTAATAAGACATTCCTTGTGAAAAGAGACCACTTAGGAATTGCATTTGACTAGTAGCCATGTTTGAACTGGGGAATGAAAGCTGGTCAACAAGTTGTACCATTATGCCTTCATACGGGAAACACAGCACCCGAAAGAGTGAGGAAACAATAGCTCCCATGCTGTAAATGTATTCATGCCCAACGAGTAGATTGTAATCTAGTGGCCCTTAAACTACCATCACGTTCAAATGAACAGTTTTCCTTCTCAAAGTTATAGGCAAATTTGGAAGGATCCCTAATGGTCGACTAGTTCCTTTATTGAAGCCTGACAAATTTCGAATCTCAGGCATAAGCGATTGCGAACCAAGCACTTTCCAAGTAGTTGAGAAAAGGATACTCACGAAAGCCCCTTCATCTATGATAGTGCCAGCCATGATCATTATGTAAGCTTGTACTATGATTCAAAATGGTAAATTAGATGGAAGGTGGGGTCTTGCTAGTAGATTCCAATCAAAGGAAACGACTAGATTGCTTAGAGGAGGGACCAAATAAACAACCAGATGAATTTGTTGAAATGGGGAACTTCCCTCCTGTGGTAAAGGAACAGGTAGATTGCCCCCATGTTCATCGGAATCCATGTTAACAAAAATAATTTGAACCTTGTTGTTCTCATTCTCTTTGGAGACTGTATCATCTGAAGGTGGACCTTCTGAAGACAAGACTGTGTCGACTTCCATCTCGACCTGTTGAATTTGGTCTGGTGTGGACTCAAAAGGTTTATCTTCAATGATAGGCATTTCGACCGACAACAGAGGTATGTCAGTCATATTTTCAACTAGCAATGGACTTGGCAAGAGTTTCTTGTATCCAGGTGGAAGTCACTGCAGTGAAGTAGGACGGTTATCCAAGACTCTTTTAGCTTAGTCTAGAAAAGGACAATGGTGGAGGGCATGATCGCCTTCACAAAACCTACAAGGAAATTTAGATCTTCCTTTTTGTCCATTGACTTCATTTTCACTAGTTGATGGTGTACTCTCAACATGATCGACAGAGGTTGAAGACATCGGATTTTGCAAAGGAAACCACTATCATCGAGATTTTCCTTGCATCCCACAGATCTTGAGAGACTGGTCTCCCTGCTTGCACAATCTGGTGTCTTCAACCTCTGTCGATCATGTTGAGAGTACACCATCAACTACTGAAAATGAAGTCAATGGACAAAAAGGAAGAATTTTTTTCTAGGAAAACTGGTGTCTATTCAGATCTGCGAGTCCCACTAAGATGGGTAGCTATCTTAGAAACAAACAATTCAAAGTAACTTGTGTTCCCCTTTATGGGAGATAGATGAGAGAGAAGCAAAGAGCACCAACCTTAGTCTTTCACTTGGCTCCTTGCTTATTTCCTCTCTCCTTTGATAGAGCTTCGCTACTCCTTTCTCACTTGTCCCGCTTCAAAGAACACTTGTAGAGGCAAAGAAACAAAATACCATCAAAGCATAGAGATCTATAACCATAAACAATGTAGAATCAGATGTACATTAACCATACAAATGCATACACAAATAAAAGATTCGGAAATATACAAATATATGGCGGAAAACTCAAATAAATTTATTGATAGTAGTAGAAGAGAGGATTACAACCCAGCTGTCTGATCCACTGCCATTGTTCCAGCATAAAAGCCCTCTTCACCTCATGAAGAGCTAGATCACCTCACAATACAATGCTTCATAGAGAAACCAACAACACTTCCTTACAAAATACAAAATTCCGGCCTTTGGATCTCTAGGATGAGGGATCCATATATAGATATTTGCAGGGGGGTGAGTCAGCTTCTGGGTTTTTTATTAGTTTCATTTCATTGATAGTTCTTAGTTCCACTTGGAGATTTCATGATCTCTTACTCATCCCTGGGCGAATTCAGAGAGGCAAGTGTCATATGAGCAGTTTCTAGAAGATTCTCTGAGTTTCCACCTAGCCAAACTGCCTCTGCCATTTGTCTGCTCTCACTCATCACACCCTACAGAAGGGATTTTCAGTATGCATCGCACCCTGTGTGTAACAGGTGAGATGCATCGCAC
This sequence comes from Pinus taeda, assembly GCA_000404065.3. Taxonomy (NCBI): domain Eukaryota; kingdom Viridiplantae; phylum Streptophyta; class Pinopsida; order Pinales; family Pinaceae; genus Pinus; species Pinus taeda. The sequence goes on from APFE031183231.1 coordinate 22,198, forward strand.
CCCTCAGCATGGAGCAGTCTGTATGGTCTAGTTTTGGCTAGCTTTGGAGTAGTTTTTAGGGAGAAACTTCTAGGAAATGATGTAATTAGTTGACCTTGATCCTTTAGGGTTTGAAACAACACTTTTAGGGGTTTGAGAGCCCTTGGTTTATCGACATATGTGATTGGGGTTGCAGTGCCCAAATATTTCTATAACAATTGCCCCCTAAAGCATGAGGTCATAAATCTTCTTATGTCAGGTTAAATGCTTTATCATGAGGATCTGAGGCTTTTTGAACTGGAAGGTGACCTGTAATAAGATACAATACAATACATTATCTTCATGATATTTTCATGATCTAGCTGAGGTGAGAAAACCCATGCTCAGCTTTATAAATTCATTTTCATATATATAGGACAGAGAACCGTCTGTGTGGCAGACTGATGATTCTGGTAGAGCCATCATCCCTTAGCTTGGATGATCATCTGTGCAGCTATGGAGTACATTAGATGTCTTTATTTTCATGAATATATCACAGCCAGGATGGATGAAATTAGATCTGGGTTCTTCCAACTCATTCAATCTTTGCCTGATGTACACGTCGATCCATGTGAAAAGATATTCTGAAGTCGAACATGGAATGACATTGCCTGATTACTAGCCAATGATATAAGCTGTTAACAGGCGCGAGAGGAATTACCGATAATGATAATGACCCTCAAGGTACTGTAGTACAATTCACGTGGTGTGAATATATGATTCGATGTTAAACACCACGTAAAATCTTTCGGCCGAAGGCCATTGATGTAAACCTGTTGCTGAAAGTGAGAAAGTTGCCATTGAGGCATGCAAGCTTCAAAGTACTGAAAGGGTTGTTCCCAAGTCAACTTCTTGGATAATGAACTGATGTCGACAAGAAGTGACCCGTTGTAAGAGGGCCTTAATGAATCCCACATCTATGACACGAAATGGAGAAAATGATTTTGTGGAGGTGAAAACGATCTAATGATTTAAGGTTCAAGGTGGCGGTCATAAAAAAATGGAGCATGAAGGTATTGCAGTGGATGAGGCATTAGCTAGGTTGGTGAATTCTCTGAGTGACTTCTCTTGAACATATCAGCGACACTGAAATGGATTGGTAGCATTAACCACAAAAATGGAAGGTATGGAGGACCAATGGTGATATGACCAGTGAATGGAATAACCCAAGCCGACTCAATCATGGTGATGGAGCGAAAGTGTCATGTTCAAGAGCAACCTGCTACCAATGAAGTTCTTCAAGTTTTCTTCCCTTTTTCCCCAGTCATTGTTGACCAGTACTTCTTTATTTTTGTCAAGCTTGAGGAGGATAACATATGCTTGTTCTATAATTTTCCCTTCGGGCAAATCTGTCGCTATGTTTTAGGGAGCCTAGCGACAGTGAAACTCACTCTTGCCTGTATGGACAAGTTTGTTGCTATTGTTTTAATGAGTTTAACTACAACGATAACTCGGTCCTTTTCATGTTTAGAGAGTTTGAAAAGAGATGGAAAAGAAACTCCAGTGGTCCCTTTTTGTGGTATAATCCCTTAAGTCTGAAAAAGTATAAAATAATACGAAAGGGATGACTTTTCGATAGTTTTAGTGAGCTGAACAAGAGAAGTGCTTGATATTTTTGTGTAATGATCCCTGAGGTCCAAAAAGATTAAAATATAGAGGAGGAATGGTGCTTCCCTTTACTTTAACGAGTGGGAAAGGCCAGTAGCTCAACAATCTTTTCATATTTTACGAGTCTAAAAAGAGCTTAAAAGAGACTTGTTTTTAAGTAATGAGTGATGTATCTGGGTAGCAACTAGTTCCAGGTAAGTTTGGAACTTCTCAAACATGGCAGCGAAATGAGGGTGGCTAGTAGAATCACTCGTCGCAGCTGTTCCTCAAAAGGTAAACAATCAAGTGGAGGTGTATGATCAGCTAAAAAGTGGAGGTGATGGTAAGAACACGACCAAGGCTCTAAAGCTAATAGCAATGCGATCACAAAGGTTATTTACAGAGGGTGGATTCATCTTTTAGTGAGCTTGAATCTTTTAGAAACTATGCTCAGTGCTTGATTTATTTTTTCTAACGAGCTTGAACTTTGCGGAAACATTGCTCGTAGTAATAGTCAGAGATGTTCAATCCACCATTAACACTATGTTCTTCTGACGTTCGTACTACCTATTCAATTACTCCATCAAAATGATTAGAAATATAAATGCATTATTTAAAAATGAGTTAAAAACCAACATCTTACTTGAATTACGTGAATAGTAACATAAAAGTAGTTTTACCTCTCATTTTTACCATTTCATTCAAATTTGGGATTGTTGAAGCTCTGGAGGTGTTTTCTCCCTCGATTTTCATCAGTTGATTCTAGGAGATTCGGTGGACTATTTTTGGCACCGTCTAGACCAGGTAGGAGCTAACCCTGAGCTCTTCAATTGCCTTCTTTCCTTTTCTGATTCTGAGCAGATTTTCATGTTTTTCTGCGCCTCAGGGGTTTGAACAATTTGTTCTCTCCCCATCGCACCTAGTATACCTCGAAAGGTGTGATGCATACTGAGCTGGCCATTGGCCAATTAGTATGCATCCCACCTTGTGCACAGCTAGGGTGCAATGGGCGCAGGGAGGAAACTTTATGCATTGTTTTTTCATGGAAATTTTGCCTGTTTTTGCCCAAATCAAGATCCTAATTCTTCTCTTGTTTGTTTTTCAAAGATTCATCGGATCAAGATGGTCGTTACATGGCATGAACGTGAGCATGAAGAAGAGAATGTGATTGCTTTACATGATTCGAGTACGGTTACTGCATTGCGAAACTGTGGCTTGCTCAAATTCTTCCGCATATCCAACATGAGGCAACAAATCAATTTGTTGTGATATCTTCTCAATGCATGGGATCTTACCAACCAAGTGTTCCAGATTAGAGGTAAATCCATCCCTTTGACAGTTGAGGATGTCTACTTCTTAATCGAGTTATCGAGGCATGGTGCCCCTCTCTCACTATCAGGATCCGCCCGTGGGGGTGAATCCGTGAGGGATTATATTCGCCAGTTCTATAGAGATGGATCTCAGCCGAGCAGGGATGGTAAGATTAGTATTTGAGATGTCATTGGCCGGTCCTTGAGGACTATTTTATTCACATTTGCTAGATTGGCTAGTAGCACGACTCTTCACTTGGCCAACAGGTCCTATATGCAGTATGCCCTGGAATGCCTTGAACCAAAGGTATTCAACTGGTGTGATGCAGTACTTCTGGTTATAAAAGAACAACTTTCCAAGGTGAAGAACGGAATATCTAAGAACTTTGGTTATGGTTCTATTCTAACTACTTTTACCTTGGAGAGGATCCCACTAATGCAGCCATAGTACATTTCACTCGGACTGCCAGCACCAAGGGAACCACGAATGCAGAGATGGGTTGATCTTATGGCTATACATGCTGGTCAGCTACAGATTTCATTCTCCGGTGCCTTCTTTGAGTGGTTCAACCGTCAGGAGATGGTATTCGCCGAGTATCCATATGTTGGGATGGATTTCCGGGGCGACCCAAATTTGGTGCTGCCGGCTAGCGAGAAGTGGGGTGTTATAGGTAAAAAGATCTGACCATATCTATGTTTATTGCTTTTATAATGTTTTTGTGTTTTTTAAATGTTATCAAGACTAATCAAACCCATATATTTGTGCATATATTGGACCAGTGCGACCAGTAGCATTCCCGAGGGTAGCAGCTGTCGTTCCAGCAAGAGAGGTTGTAGGGAGGGTTGTCCTTCGTGATCTGGACATAGCAGAGACCCTTGCAATATTGCAGGATCAAATCAAGGGTCTCACCCTCAGTATTCAGAATGTGAGGACCGACGAGTTACCTCTGAGATTACAGCGCCATACCACTGGTGTGTCGAGTCAATGGACTAGGCTCTTACGCATGATTGCACAGGCAGTGACTTGTTATCACCAGCACCATTAGTCTAGGGTGCTTTCCTGCATTTTGAGTTTTTGGTTCGTATGAACGATTTTGACACAGAACATTTTGTAAAAAACTATAAACAGTGATATGTATTTTTTGATTTTCGAAGTTTTATTTTGGTTTTATATGATCCTGATGCAAATGTTGGTTGAAATGCTTTTTCCTTTATAAATGTTGCAAATGTCTATCTAACACATAATGTTCTAATGAATCAGCTAATGTGTTTAAGCTTATGCAAATGTGTTGATATTGAATAGAATCAAATTGTCTTTCCAAAATCATGACCCTTAGGAACATATAATAGATAGCTAGATTCCGAACGGAATAGATGCCAGTAAGCTATAGGATGATGAGTTGTGAGTCTAGCCTGACAACAAGTTGGCGTATGCCATGTGCGATGGCATCAGAGAGAAGCTCTATTAATGCACTGTACTCAACGATGTTGTTCATTGATTGACCAATACATACCCCTCTAAAACTCACTAACTTGCCGCTTGGATAAAAAATGACCCAGGCTGTAGAAGATAGGTTCTGCATACTACGACTAGCTCTGTCGGTGTACCCAACAAATGATTCCAATAGGTCTGACATCTGCAACAAATGAAAAAGTGGATTACCTAACTAATATGATCACTCTTGACGAAAACAAAAACGTAACAAAAGCATATAAAGAGATTACTACACTTAATCAAGCATAGTAACACTTAAGATACAACCCGTTTCGAGGTTGCGATAGTGGAATTCCATCGTAATCTACTAGCTCGTAGGCTCCTTTTGCTAATACTCGCTTAACAATGTAGGGGCCCATCCAAAATGGTTGGAACTTACCTACTCCCAATTTACCGGACTCCTGATCATAAAGCAAGACCATGTCACCTTCTGAGAAGACATGGGGTTTGACATTTTTGTCAAATTGCACCTTGACTCATTTCTTATGAGCTTCATTAGCCAAGGCAGTGTCACAACAAGTTTCATCCAATTGGATTAGTTCCAAGAAACGAGCCTCTTCCTCTGAAGTTCTGGGGAGAAGGCTGACTGCGAGCTTGAGAGATGAAATTTCACACTGAATCGATAAGACTGCTTCCAAGCCATACACCGGCTGAAAGGGTGTAAATCCGGTTGCATTTCTCACCAATGTCCTATATGCCCATAAGGCCAAGTACAAGATTAGGTTCCAACTCCGTTTGTGGACTCCAATAATCCTTTGCAGTATGCGCTTCAGGACTTTGTTGATGGCCCCAACTTATCCATTAGCTCGTGGATAATACGGAGTAGAACTGTTGTGGGACAGTCCTAATTTGGCAGCCAATTCAACCATCATGTGACTACAGAAATGCGATCCATGATCTGTGACTATAGCTTGTGGAACACCAAATCTAGAGACTACATGATTGAAAAAGAAAAGAGCAGTTGTTTCACCACTGTTGTTTAATGTAGGCATTGCCTCAACCCTTTTTGTAAAATAGTCAACTGTGACTATGATATAGCCATGCCCCTGGCTGAGGTGGACTTACATGTCATGAAATCTATGCCCCATTTGGTGAATGGCCCAACAGTAACCACTAGATGCAGAGGTGCGGGTGGTAGTCTGGTTTTGCAGTCGAAGATTTGACAAGCATGGCGACTTCTGACTGTGATTATGAATTGCGACTTCTGACTGTGATTATGAATTCTTTGAACATAGTAGGCCAGAATAACTTGCTCGTAAGATCTTTTGCACCGTAGCATAACCAGATTGATGCCCCCTACACACGCCTGAATGGCAATCATTCAGGACTTTCTCGGCCTCCTCATGCATGAGGCATCTTCATAGAAATGTATCGATACCGTGACGGTAAAGTGTATCACCAACGATCATGTAGTCTTTTTCTTGGTATCGAGTATGTCGTTGTTTGGAGCGAGAGGTATTAGGCCTGTATGTTTGGGTTTGGAGATAGATTATTATATCTCCATACCACGGGTTGCTCGATGATATCAGAAACAAAGATTCATCCACAATTGATGCTTTGGATGTTGAATCGTTGGACGAGGATGGGAAGTCCCACAGTAACTCCACGAAAACTAGAGATTTCTTTGATTTGGATTTTATGAATTCTAGATCAAAATCTTGAAAAATGGCTATCCATTTTGAATATTTGCCGCCTAGTAACTGACGCAACAGAATGTAAGTCATAGGGTTGCAATCTAACAAAATGGTAGTTTTGCGAAAGAGGATATAGTGTCGAAATCTTTGTACTGCTTGAATAGCTACAAGAGCTAGCTTTTCAACATAGGAGTACTTGCTTTCTGTATCATTTAAGTTTCAACTTAAATAATAGACAGGATGTTTGATTCCATTGTCTTCTTGTACTAAAACCATTGCGATGGTCGTATCTGCTGCAACTAGACATAGGTTAAAGTCTTTTTGATAATCAGGAGCGTACATTAATGATGATTTTATTAGGGATTCCTTTAAAGCATCAAAGGAAGCTCGTGCAACCTAATCCCAGTTGAAGGGCACTTTGTTTTTCAAAAGACGCGTATAACCTTTAACAAGTTCGGAGTAATTTGGAATGAACGTCCTCAAAAAGTTTTCTTTCCATTGGAGTTTCTAAATTTGAAGCAAGATTGAAGGTGGAGGCATATTGATGATTGCTTGAACCTTACATGGGTCGAGTCGAATCCCGTCCTTAGAAACTATGAAACCGAGTAAACAACCAGAACCGACACAAAACACACACTTGTATGGATTGAGTCATATCTTGTAGTGTCCGCAACATAGAAATATAGCTCTCAAATGCTGCAGATGATTAGTCTACTTTCGCGAATGAGCTAGTAGATCATCAAGATACAATTTAACAATGTTCTTGATGTCGTGGAAGGCGTAGTTCATATCCCTCTGAAAAGTTGCCCCTACGTTCTTTAAATCGAAAGGTAGTTTACAGTACATGAATGTGCCCCATGGACATATAAATGCAGTCTTTGACTGGTCCTGTGGGCGGATGTTTATTTGATTATACCAGGAAAATCCATCCATGAATGAAAAGATTTCGCATCCAACACATTCATCAATTTTCTAGTCGATGAAGGGTGTAGGGTAGTTGTCCTTTGGACAAGCTTGATTTACATCCCTGTAATCAACGCATACTCTAATTGTTCCTTGTTTTTTCATCATAGGAACAATATTCGATACCCAATCAGTTAGAAGAACAGGGTAAATGAAACCAGCATGTAAAAATTTTTCAACTTCTGCCTTGATGGTAGCGCTTTCTTCGGTTGAACCTATCTAAGTCGTTGTCGTATTGGTTTGACATCTGGATACATCTTGATTTCATGTTTAACTATGCTTGAGTCTATGCCTAGATTTTTTTCATATGACCATGCAAAGACATCTCTGAATTCGCGAAAGAGAGCACAATACATTTCCAGTTCTGAAGAAGAGCAAGATTTGCTAACACGAATATTCTCTACAACATTAGGTTTGGTCGAGATATTTATGGTGATAGTTTCTTCAATATTGGACAGATTTCACTCATAATCCACTGTATTTACAGTATTTGATAGAAAATAAAAAACTGAAGGATGATTAAGGTTGCTAGAATAATCTTTGTTGTAATCCTGAAGATGGGAACGATGGTGGTAATCTTCCCATGGTGCCTCTCCTATCATCATTGACTGAATGATTCCTTCGTCTGTCGAATGTACATGCAACCAAGGATCTAAAAAGGTGCCATATTCTTGAGACCTATCTATCCAAACACTCGATGAGCATTGATTTGGGTTTTCCGCCCAGGCCAAGAAAATTGATTGCTACAAAATTTCTATTGCGCTTGGAGGAAATACCTGGAAATGATCCATGCTAAAAAAATGTTCGGAAATCTTTTGAATCTTTGTAGACATAGAAGATATCATATTCCAGGTTTCCATCATGGCCACTTCTGCCAGATTACTCGGAGGTGGTAGGGAAAAAGTACCCATTAAGGCAGGGTATTTTAGGAGGCCTACTCTGACATTTTGAAGCGATTGAGAGCTTCCATGGATCATTGGAATGCTTCCCATAACTTGTGAACTATTGAGGAGAAAGGTTTGTTGGTCAACAATTGTAATTCCTCCTTGGAAGGGAAATGAAATCTTTCTAAAATATGTTGACACAACAGTAGCCATGGTGTAAATCCAGGGCCTTCCCAGTACGATATTGTAATTGAGATTTCCATCGGTAACTTCGACGTCAATTTCTACTGTCTTGCACCCTAGTTCAACTTGCAAATTACTTAAAATCCCGTATGGGGTGTATGTTTGTCCATCGATTGCTTTTAATGTCGTTGATGATCTTGACAAGGGTGGTGAGCCTAAATTTTTCCAACAACTCATTGACATAATGCAGGTAGATGCCCCCTCATCAATGATTGTTCGATGAACAGTTTTGTTGAGGGCTTTTCCTTGTATGAGGAAAGCGAGTTGAGCCGGTAACTGAGGTTTGTATCCTTTATGATTAAAGGCCACAAGATTGGAATCCGTTGGGTCAATCCCACCTATTGCTGATAATAGAGCCTGCTTTTGGGAGGGGAAATTTTGCAGTACTTCAAGTGTCGACATAGCGGATGGCGATTAGGCCATATCCTCTAATATATTATAATTATGTGTTGCTCGAGCACGAGGATTAAATGTCAATTTGTGTACTACTCCCTTTGGCGGCTTTATTGTTAGCTCAAGAATGAGGGGTGGCACAACTTCGGACGTAGTTGTTGTTGAACTACTAGGTTGATCTGTAACCTTGTTGTTCAGCATCTGTGGATTCCCATAATCTTTATTCCTTGTCGATATCAAAGCATCATTTTTCTGTTTCAAAATGGAAAAAATAAGCACTTGGGATGGGGAAGCATTATCGATAGCAACCACATTGGTTTCTGGGTTTGGAAATGGATCAGTCAATACCACTAAGGTATTTGAATTCTTAAAGAACTTCTTGACCTCAGCTTTATACGGACATTCTTTTGTCCAATGGTCTCCATCACATATGAGACATGGCTGACTAGGTTTCTTTTGCCCAGTAGGGTTTTCAGAAGACTTTTCAGGAGTTGAATATTCCTGTTTCTTATTTTTGTTTTTCCCTTTCTTCTTGCCCCCTAGTTGCGTCAGTTCTTTTCCTTTGTCAGACAACACGACATTAACCTCCGAGGCAGGAAGTTTGTCATTTGCTTTTTTACTGGAAATTGCAAGGGCTTTACCAGATGGGGCCTTTGTGGTTTGCATACTTGAGGTGCCGATCATGCCGTCACCAACATGAGAGTCTCTGTTCGATTTAGGAGGAGGAAGAATGGAAAATTCTGGTCTAGGAGCATCAAGAATTTTGTCATAGAGCATGCCAGACTGAGTATAGATCAAGTCTAGATATTGTGCATGAGCAATGACTTGCTCTTCAGTGACAACTCCTCCCTTGGCCACATCTTCTGTAATAGAAGGTAACAATGACTTAATAAACCATTCAACTAGAAGCTGGTTAGGAACATATGTCTTTACCATTTGACGACGATGTTGCCACTCATGAATATGATCTGATATGTGAGTGGCTGTTGTCTGTTTAAAATTGGTAAGGAGCTCCATTCATGTTTCGTACCTTATAGGTAACTGAAAATGGGTTAAAAAGGTGGTGGCAAGGGTACTGAAGCTAGTTCTTTCAATCATCCTTCATCGCAAGTTCTTGCCGAATCGCTAGGAAATATTTTGGATAGACTCAATATGTTTGAACAATCATAAACATCTACGACTGTGTCATACGATACAGCAGCAGCAGAACCTCCTACCGCTACTCTGACAATGTTTGCTGGTATACCATCTGTCCCAACTAGTTCTCAACCACTAGATGGAGTCCACCTAGGGATTGTTTCAACAACATGATCTGTTCCTATTTGTTCATCCAAAATCTTATCTGGAATTTCTTATGTTGAGACTCAACAAATTGATCCTTCACATCAGTATCAATTTGGGCGGTCCAGTCTCCAAAGACAAATTTACCCTTTGAACACTTGATTGCCGCCATATGGGGGGTAGTATGCCATTTCATTGTTCCCTCCAGGAGAACAACCATATGAGAGTTCACAACAAAATTCAAGTCAACTTGGAATTGCATCCAGTAGTTGGGTACCAAAACTACCTCAACAACCAAGAGTTGTATATTCAATGCAACCAAATCAACCTGTGTCGAACATTCCCACTACACCAGCTATTGTGACGGTGTCGCAAGTAAAAGCACTGCCTATTGTATGTCAACCTCAAGTCTCTTAGGTCATAATACAATAGCCTCTTGTCTCCATGACTCAATCACAACTGCAAACTAGTGGCTCCTTAACTAAAGCGATTCAGGCTCAAATGGGTACTATCACCCCTCATCTTGGTCAAACATCCAGTATTGGACAACAGAAAATGGTCTAACAACCATGGATGGTGAAATATCAACAACCACAATTCCAACAAACTTACCGAGGACCTAAGCAACAAAGCTTTGCAGGTAATGGGCAATTTTTTGTTCAGAACGGTTACCAACAATCATATTATAATGGTTATGCTTAGCGGAGTCACCATTTTGTTTCCGGGAAAACTAGTGACTATTCAAATCTGCTAGTCCCACTAAGACAGGTAGCTATCTTAGAAATAAAACAATTCAAAGTAACTTTTGTTTTCCTTTATGGGAGATAGATGAGAGAGAAGCAGAGAGCACCAACCTTAGTCTTTCGCTTGGCTCCTTGCTTGTTTCCTCTCTCCTTTGATAGAGATTCGCCACTTTTTTCTCACTTGTCCCGCTTCAAAGAACACCTGTAGAGGCAAAGCAGCAAAATACCATCAAAGCATAGAGATCTATAACCATAAACAATGTAAAATCAGATGTACATTAACCATATAAATGCATACACAAATACAAGATTCATAAATATACAAATATATGGAGGAAAACTCAAATAACTTTATTGATAAAAGTAGTAGAAGAGAGGATTACAACCGAGCTGTCTGATCTAGCGCCATCCTCCCAGCATGAAAGCCCTCTTCACAACATGAAAAGCTAGATCACCCAACAATACAATGCTTCACAGAGAAACCAACAACACTTCCTTACAAAATACAAAATTCCAGCCCCTGGATCTCTAGGATGAGGAATCCATATATAAATATTTGTAGGGGGTGAGTCAGCCTCTGGGATTTTGATTAGTGTCATTTCACTGATAGTTCTTGGTTCCACTTGGAGATTTCATGATCTTTTACTCATCCTGGGTGAATTCAGAGAGACAAGTGTCATATGAGTAGTTTCTAGAAGATTCTCTGAGTTTCCACCTAGCCAACTACCTCTGCCATTTGTCTGCTCTCGCTCATCACACCCTACATAAGGGCTTTTCAGTATGCATCGCACCTCTTGTGTGTAAAAGGTGAGATGCATCACACCCTCAGCATGGAGCAGTCTGTATGGTCCAGTTTTGGCCAGTTCTGAGTAGTTTTTGAGGGAGAACTTCTGGGAAATGATGTAATCAGTTGACCTTGATCCTTTAGGGTTTGAAACAAAACTTTTATGGGTTTGAGAGCCCTTGTTTTATCGACATATGTGATTGGGGTTGCATTTCCCAAATATGTCTATAACAGTTGCCCCTAAAGCATGAGGTCGTAAATCTTCTGATGTCGGGTGAAATGCTTTATCATGAGGATTTGAGGTTTTTCGAACTAGAAGGTGATCTGTAATAAGATACAATACAATACATTATCTTCATGATATTTTCATGATCTAGCTGAGGCGGGCATACCCATGCTCAGCTTTATAAATTCATTTTCATGTACATAGGATAGACAACCGTCTGTGTGGCAGACTGATGATTCTAGTAGAGCCATCATCCCTTAGCTTGGATGATCATTTGTGCAACTATGGAGTACATTAGATGTCTTTACTTTCCTGAATATATTGTAGCCCAGATGGATGAAACTAGATCCAGGGTCTTCAAACTTGTTCAATCTTCGCTCGATGTACAAGTCAATCCATGTGAAAATATGTTCTAAAGTCGAACATGGAAAGACATCGCTTGATTACCAACCAATGATGTAAGTTGTTAACAGGTGCAAGAGGAATCACTGATAATGATAATGACCCTCAAGGTACTACAGTACAATTCACGTGGTGTGAATATATGAGTCGATGGCGAACACCACGTAAAATATTTCGGCCGAAGGCCATTTATGTAAACCTGTCACTGGAAGTGAGAAACTTGCCATTGAGGCATGTAAGCATCAAAGTATTGAAAGGGTTGTTCCTAAGTCAACTTCTTGGGTAATGAGCTGATGTCGAAAAGAAGTGACCCGTCGTAGGAGGGCCTTAATGAATCCCACATCTACAACATGAAACAGAGCAAATGATTTTGTGGAGGTGAAAACGATCTGATGATACAAAGTTTAGGGAGGCGGCCATGAGAAAAATGGATGTGAAGGTATTGGAGTGGATGAGGCGTTAGCTGGGTTGGTGAATTCTCTGAGCAACTTCTCTTGAACATATCGGTGACACTAAAATGGATTGGTAGCATTAACCCCAAAAATGGATGGTACGGAGGACCAATGGTGATATGACTGGTGAATAGAATAATCCAACCTGACTCAATCATGGCAATGGAGTGAAAGTGTCATGTTCAAGAGTGACTTGCTACCAATGAAGTTCTCTTCCCTTTTTCCCCAGTCATTGCTGACCAGTACCTCTTTATTTTTGTCAAGTTTGAGAAGGATAACACATGCTTGTTCTATAATTTTCCCTTCAAGTAAACCTGTGGCTATGTTTTAGTGAGCCTAGCGACAGTGAAACTCACTCTTGCTCGTATGGACAAGTTTGTCGCTATTGTTTTAACGAGTTTAACAAAAAAGATAACTTGTTCCTTTTCATGTTTAGAGAGTTTGAAAAGAAACGGAAAGGAAACTCCAATAGTCCTTTTTTGTGGTATAATAACTTAAGTCCGAAAAAGTATAAAATAATACGAAAGGGATGACTTTTTGATATTTTTAGCAAGCCGAAGACAAGCGCTCAATATTTTTGTGTAATGATCCCTCAGGTCCAAAAATATTAAAACATAGAGGAGGGATGGTGCTTCCCTTTACTTTAACGAGCAGGAAATTCCAGTAGCTCGGCAATATTTTCATATTTTACGAGTCTAAAAAGAGCTTAAAAGAGACTTGTTTTTGAGGAACGAGTGATGTTTTCGGGTAGCAACTGGTTCCAGGTAAGTTTGGAACTTCTCAAACATGGCAGCAAAATGAGGTTGGCTAGTAGAATCACTTGTCACAGTTGTTCCTCAAAAGGGTAAGCAATCAAGTGGAGGCATATGATCAACTAAAAAGTGGAGGTGATGGTAAGAACACGACCAAGGCTCTAAAGCTGATAGCAATGTGATCACAAAGGTTATTTACCAAGGGTGGATTCATTTTTTAATGAGCTTGAATCTTTAGAAACTATGCTCATTGCTAGGTTTATTTTTTAATGAGCTTGAACTTTGCAGAAACATTTCTCGCTCCAGTCATCTTCAAGGATGTCTCTCATTAGTAGGTTCATTTTTTAGTGAGCTTGCCTCATGCGAAACTTTGCTCAGATGCCTTTTGTATGTAGGCTAGAAACGACCAACTACAGAACTAACTACACTAGGGATTAATGAACTACTGATGTTAGGTAGGATAGCTTCGTACAAAACATTTCCTTTGCTTTTCCGGTGTTGTTGATAAAGGTGAATGGTGGATCATACCAATCACATAACCTAGGCAGTTGAAGTTAGTAAAATACTATGGGGTTAGAGTTACGCTGGTCGCTTTCCACTTGCGTAAAAAAGGTTTGCATGCCCCCAGGTATTAAAAAAAGTAGAGTTTCCACGTTACCATATGGAAGTCCTTGTATTAAAGCAAGATTGTTTTGTCCACGTAGCAAACAAAACACTTCCTTGGCTTTGTCCATCGAAATAGACAAAGGTGAATGGTGTGAGCTTCCAATCACTTAACCTTCGATGAGGAAATCTTTTCCCAACTGATCCCATATCCTAAACAAACAGGTGTGTCAGACTGGTCATATATCCTATGAGGAAATCTATCTTTTATCTGGGTTCGCCTGCCGAAGCAGACCAGGGTGCATAAATAGTGTTTATTCAGATCTGCTAGTCCCACTAAGACGGGTAGCTATCTTAGAAACAAACAATTCAAAGTAACTTGTGTTTTCCATTATGGGAGATAGATGAGAGAGAAGTAGAGAGCACCAACCTTAGTCCTTCGCTTGGCTCCTGGCTTGTTTCCTCTCTCCTTTGATAGAGCTTTGCCACTCCTTTCTCACTTGTCCCGCTTCAAAGAACACCTGTAGAGGCAAAGCAGAAAAATACCATCAAATCATAGAGATCTATAACCATAAACAATGTAGAATCAGATGTACATTAACCATACAAATGCATAAAAATGCATACACAAATACAAGATTCAGAAATATACAAATATATGGAGGAAAACTCAAATAACTTTATTGATAGAAGTAGTAGAAGAGAGGATTACAACCCAGCTGTCTAATCCAATGCCTTCCTCCCAGCATGAAAGCCCTCTTCACCTCATGAAAAGCTAGATCACCCAACTATACAATGTCTTCAAAGAGAAACCAATAGCACTTCCTTACAGATTACAAAATTCCAGCCTCTAGATTTCTAGGATGAGGGATCCATATATAGATATTTGCAGGGGGGTGAGTCAACTTCTGGGTTTTTTATTAGTGTGATCTCACTGATAGTTCTTGGTTCCACTTGGAGATTTCATGATCTCTTACTCATCCCTAGGAGAATTCAGAGAGGCAAGTGTCATATGAGCAGTTTCTAGAAGCTTCTCTGAGTTTCCACCTAGCCAACTGCCTTTGCAATTTGTCTGCTCCCGCTCAGTGCACCATACAGAAGGGATTCTTTGTATGCATCACACCCCTTGTGTGAAACAGGTGAGATGCATCGCACCCTCAACATGGAGCAGTTTGTATGGTCTAGTTTTGGCCAGTTCTGAGTAGTTTTTCAGGGAGAACTTCTAGGAAATGATGTAATCAGTTGACCTTGATCCTTTAGGGTTTGAAACAAAAATTTTAGGGGTTTGAGAGCCCATGTTTTATTGACATATGTGATTGGGGTTGCAGTGCCCAAATATGTCTATAACAATGGCCATAACATGTGAACAGACTTTCACATTGCTGGCTAAGCCCATATGCTCCCGCATCAAACTCCCGAGGAAGAAAAGAATCATCCTTCAGACATTCAGGGCTTACTACATACTTCTGGAGCTCAATTTTTGTTAACCAGCTAGCATCCTCCACTGGCTGTCCTTTCCATTTGACTAGGTATGGAAAATAAATATGTCCTCTAGTTCTTTTGGATACTATTTTCTCTAAAACAACTTCAAATTCTTTCTTAAATGTCTTTGGAATTTGTTCTTCCCAGTTCAAGGTCTGAACTTCATCTTCTGTGGTTTCCTCCTGTAGCTCTATCTCTGTCCCTTTGTATGGATACAAATCTGCAATATTGAAAATAGGTGATATTCCAATTTAATTTCATATGCATTAGCTGAAAACTTTCCTACAATTCTACATGGTCCAATATTTTTTATCTTTATTTTATTGTAAGTCTTAGCAGGAAAACTTTCTTTTCTTAAATATACCATCACTAAATCTCCCATTTGGAATTATTTATCTCTTCTTATCATATCCACTCTTTGTTTGTATTTACCACTGATTTCCTGCAATCTACCTTTGACATCTTCTTGAAGTCTTTGCATTTGCTATGCAAACTCTTTGGATTTTTCACTTCTTGTCTCCTGTTTACCCAAATTTCTAAGCTCATACACACCTCTTGGATTCAATCCAAAAACAATCTGAAATCGACTCATTCCAGTACTTCAGTTTGGAGTGTCATTATAAGCAAATTCAGCATGAGCTAGTGCTAAATTCCACTGCTTAGGATTTTGATACACTGAACTTCTCAATATGTTTCCCAAACTCCTATTTACTACTTCGGTCTGTCCATTTGTTTGAGGGTGGTATGTTGAACTGAAACTGAGGTTAGCTCCTAGTTTCTTCCAAAGAGTTCTCTAGAAATGTCCTACACACTTTGTATCCGTATCAGACACAATACTTATAGGCAATTCATGTAATCTTACAATTTCTAAAAAAAACATATTAGCTATATGTGTTGCATCACTAATCTTCTTACAAGTAATGAAATTTGCCATCTTGGAAAATCTATCTACCACAACATAAATGGAATAAGTCCCTCTTTGAGTTTTAGGTAATCCCAAAACAAAATCCATGCTAACTGCATCCAACGGTAGGTATGGTATTGGAAATGGCTGATACAATCCTGTATTCTGACTTCTCCCCTTAGCATGTTGACATATCTTGCACTTCTCAACCCTCTTAACATAAGTTTGCATTTTTTGCCAATAATAAAAAGCATTCACCTGAGCAAAGGTTTTATCTTGTCCAAAGTGACCAGACAATCCTCCACTATGTTTCTCCTTTATTATGTTTTCCCTCATAGAACATTTGGGAATACACAACTTGTTTCCTTTAAACAATAAGCCTCCTTGGATTAGATAATCTAACCATTAACTTCTGTTATGCACAGTTGGATTTTGAACTGTTGTATAGTTATCTTTGAAATTTGCATCATCTTTATACATTTCAATCATTTCTTCAAATCCTACAACATCAACTTTGAATTCTTGCACAATAAAACTTACCATACTCAACACATCAATGACTTTATTCAACTTACCACTTGTGTGTTTTATCACAAAAGTAAAGCTCTGCAAAAATTCTACCCACTTGGCATGTTTCTGGTTCAATTTCGGCTGATTATTTATGAACTATAATGCATGATTGTCCGAATACAATATAAATTCTTTTGACAGCAAATAATCTCCATTTTTTCAAGGCTTGTACAATAGCGTAAAACTCTTTATCGTAAGATGAATACTTCTTCTTTTCTTCATTCAATTTCTCATTGAAGTATGCTACCAGTCTTTGTTCCTGACTCAGAACTGCGCCAACTGCAACTCCGCTAGCATCTGTTTCCACTTGAAATACTTTTTCAAAATCAGGCAAAGCTAAAATCAATTCCTCTGTGATTTTCCTCTTCAACAATTTAAAATTCCTGTCTGCTGCTTCTGTCCACTTGAATGGTTGATTGGTCTCCTTAATTGTTTCAAAAATTGGTGCACAAACCTCACTAAAACCTCTAATAAACTTTCTATAAAAACTTGCAAGACCATGGAAGCTTATTACCTCAAATATATTTATGGGAATAGGCCACTTCCAAATGACTTGGACTTTCTCTGGATCCATTTTCAATCCTTCTTTAGAAACTACAAATCCCAAGTAAATTAACTCTTCCTTCATGAAACTACATTTCTTTAGATTTATTAGTAGTTTCTCTTTCTACAGAGTTCTTCAAACCAATCTAAAATTCTCTAGATGTTCTTCCTTACTCTTACCAAAAACTAGAATATCATCAAGATAAACAATAACAAACTTTGCTACATATTCCTTCAAGACTTCAGTCATCAATCTCATGAACATGCTAGGTGCATTAATGAGTCCAAAAGGCATCACTAACCACTCATACAACCCACTGTTTGTTTTAAATGTTTTCTTCCACTCATTTCCTTCTCTAATTCTTATTTGATGATATCCACTCTTCAGATCTATTTTAGTAAAATACTTTGATCCACTCAAACAATCCATTAAATCATCCATGCGTGGCAAAGGAAATCTATACCTGATGTGATCTTGTTTATGGCTCTGGAATCTGTGCACATATGCCATTCACCTCCTTTCTTTGGACTGAGGATTGTTGGTACAACACATGGACTAAGACTCTCTCTGATTAGTCCCTTATCCATCAGTTCTTGCACTTGTCTGCCAACTTTTGCATTCTCTTGAGGAGTTAATCGGTACGCTACTTTATTTGGAAAACTCGCTCCTGGTATTAAGTCAATGTGATGGCTGATACTTCAAACAGGTGGTAATGCGTTCAACAACTCATCCACAACAATGTCAGCAAAATCATCAAACAAAATTTTAGCTTCTTCAGGCAAATCATCCAAGTTCATGGAAGTTAAAATTATCTTTGGTCTCCCTATGACAATAAATGTATTTCTTCACCTTTTCCAATCTCTTGCAACAACTCCTTTCCACTCATCAGCATAAAATTATTTCCAGGTGCTCCTTTGTTAGCGTCATCCTTCAATGGAAGCAATGTATGTTTATTTCCATCTTTCTCCAAAGTATAAGTGTTTCTCCTCCCATCATGAATAGTTTTTTGATCAAATTGTGTTAAAATTGGAAACCTGGGCAAAAATTAATGTGGTTCATCTTATTCATGGCTGATAATATTTTTATTAGATTCCTCTCTTCGAGAGGTGTAGGATTGATATAAAGATCATCCGATTCCGATAAGTATTCAAGGAGATATGAATTTATTTTGATTATGGAATTATTATCAAGCCGACCTACAACTCATGTAGGCTTAGAAGCCCAATAGTCGCATCTATTCAAACACCAACGTTGTGTATAAATACAAGAGTAATTTTACTCATTTGGACTCACTCATCTCATCACATCTCTCTCTCTACTGTGGAGAAAAGAGTCTCTTCTCTACTGTGCAGAAAAGGGTTTCTCTCTCACACATTTGAAGCCGGAAACTGCCGAAATTGAAGCTACAACTGCAGAAGTAAAGATTGACCTGTTTTGACTAGAATATCTCCTCATCTTAACTTCACTGTAGGTTCATCTGAACCTCCTCTGAAAGCTGCAACTTTTGGTGGTGGAATCAAGTCAATCCGACGGACGGTTTGCAAGATATCCACTGCCTTAGTTTGAAGCCGGAAGCTGCCGAAACTGAAGTTGCAACTGCAGAAGTAAAGATTGACCTACGTGGACTAGAAGATCCCTTAATCTAAACTATTTTGTAGGTTCATCTGAAACTCCTCTAGAAGCCGCAACTTTTGGTGGTGGAATCATGCTGATCTGACGGTCGGTTTGTGAGATATCGTCTGCCCTAGTTTGATGATAAAGCCGCTAATGTTGATGCTGCTGATCTAGGGTTTGCTACTGTTTATATAAATCAGATTTATTGTACTATTTCTCTCTTATGAATTATTTAAGATAAAAGAAGATTTGATCAAAGGGTTTCCCCACACATTGTGGGGTTTGTCCCCAGCTAGCCGCCACATCTTATGTCTCTTGTCTTGTCTTGTTTTCTATCAATCGTTTAATGTTCTATCTGCACTTTACTTTATGTACATGTGATTGCTAATCTATGGAATATAATAAGAAAAAGAAGTAAACTATTATAATCATAGAACATACCATAACTTAACATGGTATCAGAGCTGAGGTGAAGACAAAGCCTGAGCAAGAGCAAGAGCAATCACTAAAGAGAAGATTGGCGAGGCTATCCTAAAAGAACTATGGGGTCCTCAACACTCTGCCGAAGGCAAGCTTCGTAAGAAAGATGACTATCACGGATGGAAGATGTCTATCGATCTAACCTTAGAAGATCTAGGAGTGCTGGACCATATAAGAGGCAATATTGTTGAGCCTCCATTAAATGCATCTGCTGCTACATGGAACAAATGGAAAACCGAAGAAATCAAAATAGAATATCATCCAGAACTCTATCGACAAGAACTTGGTGGCCTACATCTCTGAACTGGACACCTCCAAGGAAATCTACGATAGACTGGTGAGTTTATTTAAAGTTAATGATGCAAATCAAGTTTTGTTTCTTAGAAATAAATTAAGGGAAATCAAGAAGGGTAAAGATGAGAGTATGAAAGCATACTTCTTAAGAATAACTGAGATAAAGAACGATCTCCTATCTATTAGGGAGGCTATTATTGATAGGGAAATGGCACTCACGACTCTTAAAGGATTACCATCTGAATGGTACGTGTTCAGGACTAGTCTTCTGAACTATAATGTAATTCTTGGTTTCGAGGAATTAATGGCTAGATGCATTCAAGAAGAAATAAGGGAAGAAGAGCAAGAAATGGCCATACCTAAAGTTCCTCCTGCTACCCTTTTTTCTCATGCTAAGAAAAGAAATAATTCCGAGACTAAATCAAAAGGAAAGGCTGGACCTAAGGCTGGAAGAAAATAACGATGTTATATCTACGATAAAGCTGGTCACTATGCAAGGGAGTGCCCTGATAGAAAGGACTCACACCAGGACGATGATGAAAATCCCTTTGATGGCAATCAAAGGAATGACAAATTCAATAGCAAAGGTAAGAGGAGAGCTTGGAATCGAGGAAGAGGACAACCATTCAAGAAGGCTAGAAATTCCAGGATGTATTAAATGCACTTGACCTCAAAAAGAACCTAGTGTCCATCTTGGCAATGGAAGACAAAGGCTACAAGGTAACCTTCAGTGATGGAAAGGTACATATATGGAAAAATAATGTTAAAGATGCCTTTGCTCTTTGGTTTAGTGTTGATTCATTATATTAGGTCAATGGAAGTCCGATAGGTGTCATGTCTTATGACACATATCTTTAGTCCGAACTTTGGCATCGGAGGTTTGCCCACGTTCATTATAAAGCTCTACTTGGTGTAAGACAATTGGTGACAAGGGATGCCTGAATTCCGAGTAGAGAAAGAAGGTGTATGTCCAGGATGTGTTGAAGGAAAGCTCAAAAGGGGACCATTCCCCTCAAGCCAAAGCAAGACCTCCGATATATTACAATTGGTTCACTCAGGCATACTTGAGGCTAGCATTAAGAGGGAGACTACTACACCACATACTCCTTAACAGAATGGTGTGGCGGAAAGGAAGAACCGTACGATTATGGAACAGTGCCTGATGTGGAGGAACCCATGGATCCTATTTGTCTACCTGAGCCTTCCTCTTCTAGGAAGAGGCCTTCATGGCTTAAGGAGATACTTGATGATGCTGAAGGACATGCTGCACCTCAAGGAACCTTCCGTGAAAGTGAGAAACCTAACATGTATCAGGGATACCTAACCATCATGAGCACGATCATACAAAATGAGCCTTCATCATTCTTAGATGCCGTCAAGCATCAAGTATGGAAGGATGCTATGATCAAAGAATATGAGTCTATTATGAAGAATGATGTCTGGAAAGTAGTTCCCAGACCCTGGGACAAGACAACTATTACTTCCAAATGGCTTTACAAGATAAAGCTGCAGCAGATGGAAGTACGGAATAGTATAAGGTTCATTTTTTTGCTCATGGTTTATCCCAAAAGGAAGGTATAGACTATGATATTTGCACCTATTTCCAGATATACGACAATCCGCTTGATCATACCCTTGTGGCTTCACAAGGATGGAACCTACATCAGATGGATGTCAAGACTGCGTTCTTGCATGGTTCAATCAAAGAAGAGGTCCATGTGGAGCAACGCGAAGGATTTGAGATTTATGATCGAAAATCTCATGTATGCAGGTTGAAGAAGGCTCTCTATGGGCTGAAGCAAGCACCCCAAGCATGGTATGAGAGGATCGATAGCTACTTGATGGAGTTGGGATTCACTAGGAGTGAAGCTGATCCTAACCTTTACTTTAAGGTTGAAGATGACAAGCCTCTCATACTGGTGTTGTATGTGGATAACCTCTTTCTAACAGGTGTAAACCCTCTCATTCACAAATTTAAGAGGGAGTTGGCTTCTGAATTTGAAATGAAGTGTTGAGCCCCAAACTTGCATCTTTCCTACACCTTTTTCTAGCTTCTTTCCATTTACCTGAACCTCCTAAGCTATCAATATCATTGCATATTAGTTATAAAAGAGCAATTAAAGTGGTTCCTTGACTATGTCTTTGTGTTGTTGTTTGAACTAGATTTTTGCTTATGAGCTGCGGAATCTTGTTACTTTCCGCAGCTGTTTTTGTTAAAGTCTATATTGGAGGTGTCTTCAGGTAAATCGAGCCACATGGGAAAGTTGGAAATGACATGGACATGGACCGAGTCCTATTGGCTTAGTCGAATTCATCAGAAGAGGCCATAGTCAACGGTGGTCAAGCGGTGGTCAACAGAAGAATCCTAAGGTAACAGGGCTTTGTTTCCAGGCACGTGAAAGATTTCCATGGCCATTTCTAGACTTCTGGAGGCACGCTCACACATGTAGGCTGCCCACAATGTAAATCCAACAAGCTGCTTTCATTAGATTGCATCATCTCGACAGCCATGATGCTAGATCTGTGGACGTTGTGATTCACGTGTCCTCTGTCAGCGCAGTTTTTAGGAAATCAGTTATGTAGCCTTCTGTTATAAATAATGCATCTCCATACGCATCATAGTTAGTCTTTTGGAATGTATTATTGATTGTTAATGAGCCCATTGTGCTGTGACATTGTTTCGTCATTATGACTGCATTTTGAATATATGAGAAGACTCTGTTTCTAAGCATAATTCGTGGTTGATAGTTGTTGCCCGAGGTTGTGCAGAGGGCCCCTGCACATGCCAAGGTTTTGTTTATTGCTATATAGTTTCATGTTGTGTTATTACGTTCATTATGCCATAGTTATTCACTTGTATATATTGCATTTCTTATGGTACTAACGTTTTATTTTTGTCCATAATTTTGCATGCTTTCCATTGCTGTTAACATTGATCAGTGTATTTGTTCCAGATTACAGTAGGCAGCCCGGGCATTTGCACATAGTTTTACAATGACTAATGACATGGAATCAGTTTTATCTTTCTGCTGACTTACATTTCTTAGTTTTTAATTCCAGCTCTGTTTTGTTTATTTTAGTTTTGTTCATTGGCTTTATTAGTTGGCTTAGATATTAAATTACTCATGTCATTATCAATTACCTCTGAAATCCATAGCGAAACTAATGGTGAGGGATTGAAGTATGAGTGTGTAATTTGATATTAGTTTATTTTTCTGTAAATTAGATATTGGATTACTCATGTCATTATCAGTTACCTCTGAAAGCCATAGCGAGACTAATGGTGAGGGATTGAAGTATGAGTGTGTAGTTTGATATTAGTTTATTTTTCTGCATATTAGATATTGGATTGCTAATGTCATTATCAGTTACCTCCGAAAGCCGATGATATTGACCTCGAGTTTCCTAAGGGTGAGAAATGGGATGCTTTAGGTAAGATACTTTGACCATTAAGTTTTTTAATGTATTACAATTTTCTTTTTTTGTGTTTTTTGATGTTCCTAAGACTAAACTATTTGATGTTTTCATGAAGATATGGGACCTGTTCGACTAGTAGGTGCTACATATATTTGTCGCACAGAGAGACATCACAGGAAGAGGCAGTGAAACCAATACAGGCTGTTGCAGTAGGTCAAGATGCACTACAGATTAGGTAGCAGAGATCCTATTAGAGGTGGAGTGCCAGATGGAAGGGCAGACACATGAGATTGATGAGACTGTGGTCAATCAGCTTCCATTCCAGCTCCAACGACACGCAATTGAAGTGCCTAGTTCTATTGGTCGATTACTGTGCAAGATAGCTCGTGTAGTGTTGTTTTATCATGAGCACCATTGATTTGTCTACTTAGATGTTTTGCATGTAGTTTTTCTATGGGAGATGTAGCCATATGTGTCTCGGGGCTAACATTTCGTAAAACCAAACTTAATATCTCTATATATATATTCAGTGTTTCCTAGTTCCTATTTTGTTTTCAATATGATGTGATGTGAATTGAAAGTTATTTACATTCGTTCAAAATGTCGATATAAAACAAAATTAGTGAAGGAACCTGCTAATATGTTTAGATTTATAGAAATATGGTCATATCATGTTAAATTGAAATGTATTTGTAGAAGACGCACTCTCAAAACCATGTGAAGGATGGCGGGATTTATCACTAAATAGATATTAGCGAGTTGTAGTACTACAAGGTGTGAGTCAAGCCTGATGACTATATGATAGATACCATGTGAAATAACATAAGATAGTAGCTCAACCACTACGCTATACTCAACAATGTTGTTAGTAGAGTAACCAATGAAAATCCCTTGCATACTCACTAGCTCGCCATTTGGAGAAAATATAGCCCATGTTACGGAGGATAGATTCTGAGTACTATGGCTAGCACCATCAGCATAAACAATATACATTTTGAAAGAGGTCGACATCTATAATCCAAAAGTGAATCAACAAAAACCATGGGAAACTATGAAAAAAACACTACAAACACACTCAACACACCTATAGACAATATGTACACAATGTACTACGCATGGGATCAAGCATAGCATTTTTTGAGGTACAATCCATTTCTCGGTTATGCCAGTGGAACTCCATCAAGGTCTACTAACTCGTAAGCCACTTTTTCAAGGACACGCTTGACAATGTATGGGCCCAACCACATAGGTTGAACTTTCCTTGACCTAATTTGTTGACCTCCTGGTTATATAAGAGAACCAAATCTCCTTCCAAGAAGACTTTAGGCTTGACACTTTTGGCATATTGCGTTTTGATGCATATTTTATGGGCTTCATTGGTTAATGTGACATCACATTTGGTTTCAACCAAACGAGTTAGATGTAAAACACACTCCTCCTCTGAAGTAGTAAGAAGAAGTTCGACAGCTAGTTTTAGCGGTAGAATTTTACATTCAACGGGGAGGACCGCTTCTAGACCATCCACCAATTGGAAGGGTGTGAATCTAGTAGCAGTCCTAATTGAGGTTCAGTATGCCCACATAGTAGCAAATAGAAGCAAGTGCCAATCTGATTTATGGACTCCTATCATACATTGAAGCATAGTCTTAAGAACTTTGTTAATCACCTCAACTTGTCCGTCAGGGAGTGGAATTTTCATGTGAAAGTCCCAATTTGGTAGCTAATTTGGTCATCATATGATTCCAAAAGTGCTTCCCATGATTTGTTACTATAGCTTGCGAAACACCAAACTTAGTTATCACATGGTTGAAGAAAAAGGAAGTAGTCATTTCATCGGTGTTATTGAGTGTAGGCATCACTTCCGCACACTTGGTAAAGTAGTCAATAATGACGATAATATAGCCATGCCCCCCGACCAAATGAGTGTTACATGTCATAAAGTTGATACCCCATTTCGCAAAGGAACCTACGACGAAAAAAGGATGCAATGAAGTAGGTGGAGCATGGATTTTTTTATCATAGATCTGACATGCATGAAATTTCTAGACTGCGAGGATACAATCACAAAAAATGGTGGGCCAAAAGCAACCAACACATAAAATATTTTGTGTGGTGCCATAACCAGATAAGTGTCTGCCACATGCCCCCGAGTGGAATTCATTCAGGACTTTCTCGGCCTCCACGAGAGTGAGGCACCTCTATAAAATTGTATCCATACCACAACGGTAAATGGTGTCATCGATAATCACATAATTTTGAGATTGGTACTAGATACATCACTTCTTTGAGTGACAAGTAATAGGTTAGAAAGTTTGGATCTAGAGATAGATCAAAAAATCTCCATACCATGAGTTAGATGATAAGATAAAAAACAATGACTCATTTGGGATGGAATCTTTAGATGTAGATTCAGCATCAAGGGAAGGGAGATCGCACATTAGCTCGGAAAAAACTAAATATTTCTTCGACTTGGATTTGATGAATTCTAGGTTGAAATCTTGGAGAATAACAATCCACTTAGAGTATTCCCCCCCCAGTAATTGACGTGAGAATATGTATGTCATAGGGTTCCAATCCCAAACAACCGTAGTTTTGTGAAGCAAGATGTAATAGAGAAATCGTTGGATGGCTTTAATGGACACCAAAGCTAACTTTTCTACATGAGTATGTTGAATCTCAGTATCATTGAGGTTTTGACTCAGATAATAAATGGTATATTCAGTGCCCATATCGTCTTCTTGGACCAACACCATATCTATAGTAGAGATGGTGGTAGCTTGGTACAGGAAATAGTCACACTGATAGTTAGGGGGATATAAGAGAGATGCCCAAACCAGTACATCATTTAATGCATCAAACACTTTTTGTGTAGTGTTATTCGAATGGAAGGGAATCCATTTTTTCAATAAGCGAGTAATTCCTTTGGTCATTTCATCATTGTTAGGCATGAACCTCCTTAGGAAGTTGGCTTTCCCTTGGATTCTTTGTAACTAAACGAGGGAGGAAGACGTAGGAAAACAAACGATTTCTAGGAATTTTAAAGGATCAATACAAATTCCTTGTTTCAAAATGATGAAACCAAGGAGTCGACTAGAAACAACACATAACACCCATTTGTGTGGGTTAAGTCAAATGTTATAACGTCTACAATAGAAAAAATGGGTCATCAATGCATGGGGTGATCATCTCGACACTTGGAGTGAGAAGGCAAATAGTCCAGATAGGGTTGCACGAGATGCTTGATGGCATGGAAAGCGTAATCGATTGCACGTTGAAACATGGCCCCAACATTCTTTAAATTGAAAGGGATATTTCTATAAGAAAAAGTACCCCAAGGTCAAATAAATGTGGTTTTAGGTTGGTCCGTTGGGAGAATGTTGATTTGATTATAGCCCGAGAATCCATCCACAAATGAATAAATATTGCAACCAGCGCAATCATCACAATCTAGTCAATAAATGGGGTTGTGTAGTTGTCTTTTGGACGATCTTGATTTACATCTCGATAATCAATAGATACTCAGATCGTTCCCTATTCTTCATGACAGGGACAATGTTTGATACCCAATCAGTTAAATGAATGGAATATAAGAAACTAGCATAAAAAAGCTTTTCAATTTTGAGCTTTTATCCCAGCAGCCTTCTCGGGATGGACCAGATAAAGGCACTGGTAGATGGATTTGGCATCAAATACATCTTGATTTCATGCACTACTATGTTTGGGTTAATACTTGGAATTTCTTCATATGTCCAGGCAAATACATTTCTAAAATCACGAAAAAGGGCTCGATAAATGTCGATTTCAGATGAAGAACAAGATGCTCTGATGTATAAATTTTTTACTATTCCTGGTTTAATCAAAATATCTAAAGGAATGGTTTCTTAGATATTCAAAAGGTGCTTTTCGAAGTTGATCTCATGAATGGAGATAGAATTTGTAAAGGGTTTGAAAAAATTAGGTAGGTACACACCACTAATATTATCTTCAATGGTATCTAGGAAGGAGGAATGATGATGATGTTTGTTCCATGACGCATCATCTAACATCATGATTTCCATGATGTTTTTTGCCATTAGAGAATGTACGTGAAAAAGGATCATAGGGTGTGCCATAATCCAGTGATTGATCTACCCAATTGATTGAAGAAAAGATATGGGCACACAAGCCAAGTAGATGACTTTGTAATCTTTCTCAACAAAGCTAAGCGACATTTGATCGCCAAAACTTTTGATGTTAGTTTCATTAGGTACAATACATGGATCTACCAGGATCGTAGATGATGACATCATGTCGATATAAGAAACCGAAGGGGAGTAGCTGGGAAGGGGAGGGGGAGGGAGAAAAAACATTCCCATAAGGGATGAATCCTTCAATAAACCAACTCCAACATCATGATAGGAATGTAGGGATTCCCCTACAAGAGGTATACTTCCAATAACATTATAATTAGAGGTGAAAAAGGTGAATTGATCTATGGCCACGATCTTTCCTTTATGACAAAAGGTGATCATTCGGGAGTAAGTTGAAATGATGACAGCCATAGCATAAACCCATGTACGTACTAGTAGAAGATTATAATATAAAGGTCCATCAATAAATTCCAATTCAACATAGATGATGTTGGCCCCTAGTTTCACTTGGAGGGAATTTAGAACACCACAAGGCTTTTAATGTGGAGGTCGATTGACTCAATTGAGGTGAACCAATCACCTTCCAATAAGATAAAGACATTATGTAGGTTGAGGCTCCCTTGTCTATAGTAGAATGATGAATGTTCTTAACATGGAAAATGACTTGAATCATAAAAGCTAACTGAGCTAGAAGTCAAGGGGTATAGTTTTAACAAGAGAAAAACACTAGGTTGTGATTTGACAGATCCACACATTTGATAACTGAAAACAAGGCCTTCTTTTGGGTGGTGAAGTTTTACAACACCTCAAGAGTTGACATAGCCGAAGGAGACTGAGCTAAGTCTTCAACTACGTTGTAATTTTGAGCGGCTCTCGAACAAGGGTTGAAAGAAGACTTATGGATAACACCTTTCGGAGGCTTGATAGTAAACTCCGTGGGAAGCAGAGGTGGAATAGGATCAGATGAAGGTGGTGTCGAATTGGCAAGTTGATCAATGGCCTAACCATTCAGTGGATTCACATTACCATAGTCCTTATTCTGAGTGGCCACCATGACATCAGGATTTCAGCTTTGAGGAGGAAAGCATCATAACTGTGTTAGAGGAAGAGGCATCCCGGGCAACCATATGAGTCTCCTAATTGGAAAAAAATTCAATCAACACAGCAAGAGAAGTTGATGATTTAAGAAACTGATTCACTTCAGCGTGGTGTGTATAATCATATGTAAAGTGATCCTCCTTACAAATGAAGCATGGGTATCGAGACTTTCGTTTCTCATTAGAAGATGAATTTGTTTGCTTATCCTATGGTGAGGAATCCTTCTTTTTGTTACCTTTTCCTTTTTTCTTGCTTCTAGGTTGTTGTTGATATTTTCCTTTATCAGATGAGATGGAATTTATCTCAGAAGTAGAAGCCGCAAGAGGATGAGATGGAGGGTTTCATGCAAGAGCGGTAAGACCAATACTGTATGGTTTACTCGATGACTGTGAACTTGCAGAAATTATAATGCCATCATCCGCATGATATTGTTTACCAGGTGGAGGAGGAACAGTATTCGAGGGTCTCAGAGTGTTTGGTATCTTATCATAGAGCGTGCATGATTGGGAATAAACAAGATCTAAATACTAAGCACGAGTAATAACTTTCTTTATGGCCACGACTCCACCTTTGGCCACATATTTTGTTATGGGAGCTAACAGAAATTTGACAAACCATTCTGCTAACAACTGCTCAGGAACATAAGTCTTGACCAACCAACGATGTCACCTCCACTCATGAATGTGATCCAAAATGTGAGTAGTGTCTGATTGTTTGAAGTTAGTCAATAGTTTTGTTCCAGTTTCGCATTTGATGGGTAACTAGATATGTGTGAGGAAGGTAGTGGCTAGAGTGCTGAAGTCGTGAAATAATGCTCTAGGTAATTCAATATGCCATTTAGTTGTGTTACCCGTAAGCATGTGTTGGAAAATACAGAGTCAAATGGAATCATCATTAAGTGAATTGGATGAACACTATATATGATACATCATAACATGCATCGACGGGTCTTCTCTAGGATTCCCATTGAATTTGGGATATCAGACAACAACTTAGTGGGAATAATTGGCCACCATGGCGAATGAGAAATGGGGTCGTTAGTAAGCCGAGTTAAATGTAGTAATTCAAAAGTAGCCACAAAAGGCAACTAACTTCCAATTAAAGTCCAGAGGTGGATGACATGGATATGAAGGCATAGCCTGGGAAACATGCACTTGCATTCTTGGATAAGGAGGGTTCTGATAATAAGGAACCTAGTTACCAGAATATGGAGGGTTCCGATAGCTAGTATACAAGTGACTTTGTTGCCTAGCCCCAGGATGATGATAAAGCTACAGGGTTTCATGCAGGAGTGGTAAGAACAATACCATATGGTTTACTCGGCGAATGCGAACTGGAAGAACCTATAATGCCATCGGCAGCATGGGATTCTTTACCGGGTGGAGGAGGAACACTATTCGAGGGTCTCGAAGCATTTGGTAACTTATCATAGAGCATGGCTAATTGGATATAAACTAGATCTAAATACTTAGCATGAGAAATATCTTGCTCTTCGGTCATAACTCCACCTTTGGCCACATCTTTTGTTATGGGAGCTAACAGAAATTTGACAAACCATTCTGCCAACTACTGATCGGGAACATAAGTATTGACCAACCAAAGACATCACCTCCACTCATGAATGTGATCTAAAATGTGAGTAGAGTTTGATTGTTTGAAGTTAGTCAATAGTTTTGTTCTAGTTTCGTATCTTATGTGTAACTGGAAATGTGTGAGGAAGGTAGTGGATAAAGTGTTGAAGTCATAAAACAATGCTTTAGGTAATTCAATATACCATTTAGTTGTGGTACCCGTAAGTGTTCATTGGCAAATATAGATTCGAATGGAATCATCATTAAGTGAACTGGATGAACACTATAGATGATACGTCCTAACATGCATCAACAAGTCATCTTCAGGATTCCCGTTGAATTTTGGGATATTAGACAACAACTTAGTGGGAATAATTGGCCACCATAGCGAATGAGCAATGGGGTCATTAGTAAGTCGAGTTAAATTGAGTCATTCAAGAGTAGCCACAAAAGGCAGCTACCAATTAAAGTCCATAGGTTGATGACCTAGATATGAAGGGATAGATTGAGAAACATGCACTTGAATTCCTGGACAAGGAGGGTTCTGATAATAAGGAACTTAGTTACCAGAATATGGAGGGTTCCGGTAGCCAGTATACAAGTGGGTTTGTTGCCCAGCCCTAGGATGGCGATAAATCTATTGGAATGGCTGGGTTTGGATTTGTTCACCTTCAAAAGGCACATTATGTGGTCCATATTGTTGCCCAATAGGGGTTTACATTTCCGCCTGGTACGAGTTTGATTGGGATTGCGCAAAATTTTGAATAATTTGACCTACCGAAACTTGCGGAGTACCTTGTGCAAGCAATTGAGAAGGTGAGGGGCCATGTATAGGTTGATGAATCGGGATCTGGGGAGAACCAGACACCATTGGAATGGGCTATAATGGTTGGCTCACATGTATTTTATCTTTTTGAGGTGTTGACAGATACGCAGGAATTTGTGACGAAGATGGTACAGTTTGAGGATTCAGCAATCGGTACCAAAACAAACTAGATTGAATAGGTAAAGTAGGTTTCCAAACACTAGAAGCCATTCCAAGATAAGGAGGAATATAACTAGGCAGACTATCATATTGAGGTATACAAACAACATGTTTCCCCCTACCATGGGAGGAGGGGAGGATGGAGGAAACTACAATTTAGATGAAGGGTACCCAACATGAGGGTTGGGTTGTTGAGGATAGATTTTCCCACTGATATAAGGGCTAGTCTTTTTCTCTATTGTAGGTGTACTTGGATTGCTCTATTGGTTCACAAATCTAGAATTTCTCGAAATCCCTTGTAGTAAAATAGTAGTATTTTTTTTCTATTTTTTAGAACGTGTTAATGGAATTCATTGATTGTATATTGTACAAACAACTAGTTGGAAGTTTGAATTATCTTACTACAAGTAGACCTGACATTGCATATTCATCAATTGTGCTTAGTCAATTTATGACAAGACCTCTAGAAATCCATTGGAGAGCAGCAAAATAAGTACTTAGGTATGTTAAAGGTGTAATTGATTTTGGTGTTAAATATACTGATTCATTTGATGTTGAGCTAACAGGTTACTCAAATTCATATTGGGCCGATAATGTGGATGATAGAAGATCTACTACAGGCTATGCATTTAGTATTGGATTTGAGATTATTTCATGGGGCAGCAAGAAGCATCCAACTATATCTTTGTCATCTATAGAGGCAGAATATAAATCTTTGTGTGTAGCAACTTGTGAAGCTATTTGGTTGAGGCAAGTTCTTCAAGATGTTGGAGAAGAACAAAATAAGGCTACAGTGATCAAGTTTGACAACCAAATAGCTTCACAATTTGTTGCACTTTTGACAACCATGGCTCAATCAAGTTGGAAAATAATCCAATCTTTCATGCAAGGACAAATCATGTTGATGCCTAGTTTCATTTTATTAGAGAGAAGATACAGTCTAAGGAATTTTTTATTAAATATTGTAATACTTGTGAAAATGTTGCTGATATTTTCACCAAGCCCCTTAGGAAGATAAAATTTGAATTGTTTAGAGATATGCTAGGTTTGGAAATCAATTCTTCCTCCATTAAGGGGGGAACTTGAAAATAATGCAGAAATGAATTGTTGTTTAGATGTTTGCTTAAATTAGGGATTAGTTATTGATTTATAGGAATTAGTTCTAACTATTTGTTGTAGCAGCTACAACACCACCCAAAATTTTTGGGCATATCCAAAATTTTGGGTACCACACTGCTCGCCCCAAGCTACTAGGGTTTTGATAAGGCCTTCAACCAATTACTCTCCCCGTGACCCTTCCTATCAAAAGCTATTGATGCACCCACTCACGCTTCATACATTGCATCCACACATCATGCCTTATCCCAATTATAAACCTTATGATTGCATTAGGGTGTGGAGGTTTGTTATTGCAAGGAGCATTGAGAGGCCCATGACTTCGAAACCTATCCTCCTATAGTGTACATTTCCAATTAGTGGAAGCACCTGTGTGTAGATGGGCATGACCCTAATCCGATTTTCCTTGTGGTTGACCATATTAGGGTTTGGGGTGCATTCTCATCTACGTTGCTTAGCATCATGGTAAGAATCATTGTATGTCATGTTCCCTTAGGTTCATGATTAGTTCCCCATCCTCAAAACGCATGGTCATGAGTATTTCAAGGATCTTTCTCTATGAGTACATCATCACCTTGGGCATCATGAAACATCAAAGTCATCTACAATGAATGTGTTCATAAAAAAAACTAAATTTGGATTTAGATAGTTCATTGTTTATGCTCCTCAAGTAAATTGTTTTATTTATTCATTTGTGTCCATGTCGTTGCATGAAAATATCAATATTGTAAGCTAACTTATTTTCATTCCATCTTCTTTCAGGAAATTGGTTGAAGTAGTCGTACACATGAATCAATGTGACAATGACATTAAATAATTCCTCAACATGTCACCATTAAGATGATATGAACAAGATGGTGGTTTTAACGCACCATATGAAACATCTCGTACTCTCTAAGGAGTTTAAGAGGGGGAAGGAGCTTTGGATACCATGAAGAAGACAATCATTAAGCTAGGTGCCGAAATGAAACCATTTGGACAACAATTTATATGGAGAAGAAACCCCTATATCTCAAGGCACATTATTTTAATACACCATAGGCATTCAAGTTAAATAAAAGAAAACGCGTGCATGATGGAACTCTTGTTAAATACGTAAAGGGGGAGAAAGCATTACATTATATATACAAATCCCTCATCATATGTTTTAAAGGTGTTCGCAGCTAATGAGGAATGATGCAGTTGCACGCCAAAGGGAGGGGGATTTTGTTGTTTTAACCATAATCAACTAGACCATATTAACCAAATGGACAATGCACGATCTAGGGGAGTAGTGACCCATTTGGGGTCCCATGAGTTGTGTATTCACTTCGATCCTGAAATTAGTTGAATATACCATATATATTTGCAACAATAGAATAGAACAATCCCTTAACGTAAAGATGGTGGCTTATATCGTGATGAAGGTAATTAGATGGGGTATTAAATGGTGTGAGCATGGATACCCATCGATCAATGATGTCACGCCCCTACACCTGCAGTAGTCTTTCAACCGCTTATGGCGAGGTGTGGCACTACCAACCGTTTTCTTTTCACCAATACTTACGATTGTAGACTATGCCTAACATTCATACTTAGTTTATTTTTTTGTTACCAAGTATTAGTATTAGCCTTTATACAGATGAAAACCCATACATATTCATCATCAACAACAATTAACACATATACAATTGCACAACAGTATAAAGGGAGGGCAACTCCCTACAATATGAGTCTGCCCAATATCAATATATATAATTTTCCACTTTTACAAAGTATAAGTTAAATCTTGGGAAACCCCAAATTTACACTTAGCCAATTTTCCAACTTCGGAAAACTCGGTTGCCTAGCTCGTCAGTGCCTCCGCACGGTTGCCACACGACTCACGAACCCTTCGTTCACCTCGTCACATGATCGTGTCGTTTGCCCAACTTGGGCGCGCCTCATCGTAACCAAGTCGCCACACACGGGCACCTCCGCACGAGTCACGCCTCCGTTCACAACTCCAACACTTCACGGTTTCCACCATTTCATCATGCACGGTGTGCCCTACCCAAGTCACCCATCCACACTATTCTTCGTTTCGGCGTGCACAGCACGCCCTCGCTCAGCTGCCCGTCCGCACGTCCACCCATTCACACAAACTCGTTCACCCGAGTTGCCACACGATGTCACCCGAGTTGCCTGATGCCCTCATGCAGTTCGCCTCAACGACTTCACCTGGGTCGCTCGACGACCTCACCCGGCTCACCCAAACGACCTTGCCCGAGTCGCCCGACAACCTCGCCTGTTTCGCCCGAACGACCTCACCCGAGTTTTCTGCCTGACGACCTCACTTGAGTTTTCTGCCCGATGACCTCGCCTGAGTTCCCTGCATGAGTTTTTCGCCCGAGTTTCTCACCTGAGTTTGTCACCCGAATTTTTCACCCGACTTTTCTGAACGAGTATTACACCCGAGTTCCGCCCGTTGTGCGGGCTCATCCACGCACCGCAAAACTCCTTGTTCGAACTCATGTGATCGAATGATGGTCATTTGCCTCCAAATTCCCTCCAATATATATGGGTGGGTGACGGGTTATGTCACCCGGCCAACCCATGCCCAACGCCCAAGCCGACTCGTTCACAATGTGTTGTCTCGCCGAGGAGGAGGGTCGGCCCACCCAACTCATGGGACCACCCCCTCAACTCGCTCAACACCTTATAAACTCATCCAAGGTTCATTTCGTTTCACATTTTGCACATCCTTCACACGATGGAGTCACCTTGCCCGTCACACGGACCGCAGGTCCTTACATCCTCCCCCGCTTGAAGTCGTTGTCGTCCTCGACAATATCTCATCCTGGCAACCATCTGTCACCAAGATCACCACACCAAGCATACACCCCATATGTATGTCATATATCAGAAATCATCTCAATCCATGATCATCAACCACCTTGTCACAATCTCCACATGTTGCTCCCCATCGTGGAAGGTTGGCCCCTCCACCTCAAGCTACGTGCTTCCTACAACATGTTGTGTCAACCTCATCATGTGTCGTCCTTGTGTGAACTGTTGCCATGATACTTCAACACAATGCTAACACATCTCTGCACACCGCTAGCCCCCATGGCTTGAACTAGTTGGGTAGCTAATCCAACTGTCACACTCAAACCATGAGAATGCACATCCTCATGCCACCATCAGTTGTTTCTCTGAACATCCCGTCACATCATCAACTCGATCAAGAATCCATCTCCATAGAAGTAAGCCATGCTTAGGTCCATGAAGTAGTCTCCATCTCATCTGCAACATGTTGTCCATGATATTTGGTACCAATGTGCTGCATGAAATCAGCCTCATCTATCCCAACATCATCATCCATATGTGTATCTCCTCAATATGAAGAGATTATCTCGTCAGACTCCGACTCTCGATGTGCCACATCCAGGTCCATGAAGCAACCTGCATCATATCTACAATGTGCCATCCCTTAAGTCTGCCATGGAAACAAGTATATACCTGTCTCATCTATCCATGTGCTGCCCATGATCATAGATCAATTAGCTCCCATGTGTCAAAGTGGTCAAGTCTCAGCTCAACCCATGCCCAAGTGTTGTCACCAAGGCATCATCATTGTTGTAACTCCATCACTCCAAAGTGTCTCATATCGATCCTCCACATCAAGTCACTCTTCCAAGCCACACCCATACATGTACTCGAAAGTATGCGCCCCATCCTACATCAAAGTCTCTGACCTCAGCTCCTCAATGCATTAGATCCTCCAAGTCCACCATATATGAAGTCCTCAAAAGTCACAACCTCATGTCATCATGAGCTCCATGAGTCATCTCCAACCAACATCTCAGCAAGCATACAAGTCCTGGCCCAAAGGTCTCTACAAGATGCCTCAGTTCTCCATGTAGTAGGAATGCTCCATAGTCTGCTCACAACTCCATCCAATTCCATGGCCTTGTTGTACATAAGTGCACAGCCTCTCCATCGGCTCATAAATAATAAGTCTCCATGTCACACCAGTGAATCTACCTGCACAACATCCCTACCTTGGCACTCCTCATTGGATGCCCATAAGTGACACCTCTACAAGTGCTCTTGCATAATGTCCCTGCATAAGACTTCCATGCTCCATGTCTCCAGCCTGAAGTCCATGACTAAGTTGCCATGTTGTCCAACCAAGTATACCCATCACAACAATCGGTCATCCTCATCCAAGTCTGCAATCTTTGGTCTAGTGAACTCGGTCACCCAACCATATCATCATCATCATGAGTCCCTTCCATCATAACTGCCCCACTAAAGGTTCCACCAAGACTTGCTCTTGGTCTTGGCCATGAGAAGTCCACCCAAGTATCATCATACTCAAGTGTGTGCCCTTCAATCTGCCCATGAGTCATGCTGAGAACTTAGCCAATTCTCCATATGGCTAAAGCATGACCCATTCAACTGCAACGATCATCATGTTCCTCCCTTGTCACGGGCCTCTATACCTTCTGCCATAAGGTCACAAGCAACCCCAACAAGCCCTGCAACAGTCAACAATCCTTGCTTCTCCATACAAGGTCTCATCATAGACATCCATGGTAAGATGTTCCCTTGCATCGACAAACCGACTTTGTTCTTCCCTGCATACAGTTCATCTACCAAATGCTCAAGTGAAACACAAATATCGATAGTACTTTCATCATCATCATGAGGCTCCTCCATGTGAGTATCCTCATCCATCCATGTTTGCAAACTGCACGATCCTGGTCCAACTTAATCAATCTCAAGTTCATCCTCCATCGTTGTCATATCTGTGGTGAGCTCCAGTATTGTAGCAATAATGCTACAACTCCTGGGGCTTCCTGTCTCTCATTTTATCAACCCGGTAGTTCGTACAAACTTGGAAGCGACGATGTTGTATGCACAAGTACTAGCTCTTGTCGCAGCTGTCACTTGGTCAGCTGGCACAAGTCTGCTAGGGCTCAAGCCAACTTCTATGGGCTCACAGAAGAAGCTTTATCAATGATGGATGAAAGCTAGCTCAAAGAAGACTAATCTACTTGACAAAAATGAACTGAAAACAAATCAAAGCATGTAAACCTAGGAAACCCTAATTTAACTAGTCTAGCCTCTACAATGCAAATGACGTGAAGGAAACTTCTACCAATGCTGTTGTTACCTCTGATAAGTGAAAATGCATGGATCTAAACTGCTTGCATCATAAAAGACATGTTTTTGTATTTTTCCTTTAAGTGGATGGAATGATTGTGATTGTGTGCTAATTAGGGTTTGGTTGTGCAGATGGGATGGAGAAGGAAGGAAAGCGTGGGACAGGTTGGGGAGGCTAGGTGAGGTCCCTATGGACCCTTAGCATCCATCCACAGAGGTTTTCCACATTCAGAAGCTCAGCAACCGAGTGAATGGCCTCCTATAGGATGTCTGCAGGGGATCCTACAGGATACTCAGAGGTTTCTACAGGATGTCTCTAAACTGCTACAGGATGACCTACCGTGAAGGTTTGAAGTGATGGAGGAGTGATGGAATGGTAGGAAGAGATATGTGAGTTAGGGATAAGGCTGGTGATGGCTCAGAAGTGGAGGAATGAGATGGGAAATGGGTGTAGGGAGTATGTTGAAGGTAAAGGGTTATGTCAATGAAAGGTTGGGAAATGAAGTTATGTGAGGAGTGGAAGCCTTTGGGAGAGGACAGAACAAAGTGAAGGTCGAGGAGATATGCTTGCATGTGTGATCAAGATGGAGGAGATGCTAATGGAACGAGAAAGAGGAGTGTAAATGAAACAAATGATTATGACTGTCACCAAACCGAAAATGCATCAACCTAAATTACTTATGCCATGAATTCTATGAACAGTAGTCCAAAAACGAAGAGAAATATGAATGAGGCTATGATTGAAAGTATGTGTGTAGGTGTGAATGACAAGGAAGCATCTAATCAAAACCGTGACTGTATTGCAGCAATCATCAAGTAAAGTAATGCGTGTTTTTGGTGGCTAGTTATGGACTGCACCCCAATCTTCAAGAGAGATGGCAGTGAGCCTTAACAACCGTTTTGCTGGAGCTCCAATTGATGGTATCTATCCTCTGCTACACTAAGCAAGTGGAAACAACTGCACCATAAGCAAAATCTATCCTACTCATAAGAAAACCAAATCACCAAACTGTAATTCGAATTTCATGTGCAAACGAAAACTTAAAGTGCTGGAAATGAAATGGAAACAACACTACAGCAGAGGGGATCTATGGCTCTCAGGTTGGGCCCTAACCTGAGAGCTATAGTCTCCTTAAGAAACTCAGAACTAGATCACAAACTGCCTTCTTTATTCATAATCTGATGTCATGCCAAATTGGCTTACAAAAAGGAACGAAAACTGAACTGTGCTCCAAAATTACAATAGCAATACGAGAGTTTCAACAACCTATCTAAGGCTAAGGCCTTCATATTTATACAAAAACGATGATCCACCAAGTGCCCTTGATTTTAGGAGCTCGGCTGTCCAACTAGAGTCTAACTGCGGATCCTGTAGGGCAGTCATAACTACTGTTCCTGTAGAACAGTTTATGACTGTTGTTCATGTAGGACAGCTGGCTGCTTCTTAAGCTCGGAGGGGAGATGGATTGGAGCTCGGAGTTCTTGGTGGGAATCATGAGGAATGTCCCAAGACCGTGGACATCTCTCCACAAAATCAGCAGTGCCACCTCATTGTCTCCTTATCCCCTTTTTCGTTGTCTCTTGCTCCCTTTTTAATGCCAAAACCTGGAATCATAATGCATTAGTCACGTAGATAAAGTGTCTAACCTTCTTCCTACAAACAACATGAATAAACTAAGAAATGCATGCATAAGCAAATAAAAATGAATGGTTTGAGCAAGTAAAATAGGCCAAAATGAGCCCAAATTGTACCAAAATTGGGGCTCATCAATATGTGCCATTTAATCTCATCCAAGTGCAAGAAATTGAGATCTCCTTCGAGGAAAAGATGAATATGAGGCAAGGATGAATCTAAGCTATATTTATATTGAAGAAAAATCTGATGAAGAAAGGAAAGTTTTTTTGACGTACTCCTGAGGCAAGGTGCATGACTGAAATTCCTGAAGCAAGGTGTAGGATTGAAATTCCTGAGGTAAGGTGTAGGAACAAAATTCGTAAGGCAAGTTGCATGACCATAATTCCTAAGGAAAGGTGCAGGACTGAAATCTCTGAGGCAAGGTGTAGGAATGAATTTTTGAGGTCAGGTTGTAGGACCAAATTCTTGAGATGGTACAAGAACTTAACCTTTGAGGAAAAGGAACTGATTAGATAAATATTTTTTGGAAGACTTATGACTTGACTAGGAGCTAGTGCACCAGGTTTGACCAAGCATTCTTAATGAATAGATGATTTAGGTGTGTCTCTTGTTGAACTAAAGAATTTCTCTAAGGAAATCGTTGCTAGGTCCCCCCCCCATGTGGGTTTTCCCAGGGTAAATATTTACGTTCTTGTGTGGGTGTATCTTAATTATCTTATTGGAATTTTTGTTATACTATTGATATCCTATGTGTAATTTCTTTATGATGAATAATAATGCATGAGGTAATTAACCTAAGAAGAAATCATAAGAATTAATTATTAGTTTAGATCATCATGGTATCAAAGCTATGATGAAAGAACAAAATTAAAAAGGAAGTTATCTATAGGGCTTGATCTGTTAACTAGCCCTATATGCCCCAGTTCAAGAATCACATTTTAGAACAAGGTTGAAATTATGTTATGAGAGGAATCCTAGTCTACAAGAAGTCCTAGTCCGAGCCACAAGAATCCAATTCTTTATAAAAGGGTTAGAGACTTAGTTTAAGGTCGAATTTTACTTTGCTAGAAGAAAACCATGATTCATTCTTGCATTAATGAGAAGGTCGAAGCTCTAATATTGTATTGAATGTAGGCTAAAAGGCCTCATGCCTTTAATAGGCCAAGATAAATCTTAAAATGTTTAATTTGAATCTCCAAATGTCTAAGAAGCCTCAGTCCATATACTAAAGGACTAAAATCCTAAGACTTGAAGAGGATGAAATAATATTAATCCAAGCCTTAGGATCTATTACAGAAAAACCTCATGAGATATGAGACAGTGACCAATATTCATCTTAGGGAAAAGGTTAGCCTAAAATTTGGTTGCAATCCTAACTTGCACTTTTCAACAAAAATATAATCCTTGAAGCATGAAATATGTCATGCTTTGTACTAATATGATCATAAGTATAATGGAAGTCTAAATCTCTATGTCGAAGGCAAAGACGCCTCATTTAGGAACTCTGTCCATATTTTAGAAGACAAGTATGCTTCAATAAATTGATGATCCTTGCATAAAGAAGTCTGATTCAATACTTAAGGAAATAAAATTCTAGGCTGAATTTCTATGGATAATTTATAGACCAAAATAAAGTAGAGGAACCTTTGAAATTCTATCCATAATAGTAATTTTTGTTATGTCCAAAGGAAGAAAGAAAAATAGGCCTAACAAGCCTTATATTTGACCCATTGTGGAAGGATGAAAGGCCTTAGACGGTTACCTAAAATTTTGTGATATAGGTCGAAAGAATTCACCTCTGAAAAAAATTGTTTTGATTTGTTCAAGCATACTATAATTTTGTAGGTTCAAGAGCTACGTTTGATGTCTCCTTTAACTCTTTATATGTGAGGTATGTATCATGACTATAATTTTTGTTTGAATTATTCTTAGATCTCAAATGATCTCTGTCAGTAAATACCAAGTATAGGTATTGAAAGTATGTATGAAGACTTGAATCATAATATACTTTGGATTTGTTCAAAAAATGCATTGTGAAATTACTCCTTAATTAGAGGGTTGTTGCAATGTCTTGAAAAACACTACCTTACAAAACATATGCATTAAATGAAGTCATTAAGGACAATTATGTGATAAGATTCACAATCAATAGTGTGTGTACAAATAGATCTACTGATGTGTGGCATGTAAGCTATCTTGGTGTATTCAAGTATGATATGCAAAACCTGTATAATAAAGTGATGAAAAAAAGATGCAAAGTTTGTAACACCATATACTACAATGTTATGTCTTGCACTATACTGATGTAAGTATGTGAGTATGGTGCAATGAAAAAATTCTTGAAGAAAAACTTAGGTAATTGTTCCTTCCTTCCTTAGGGTTCTGTGTTTCCTTTGGAAAACATTTCATTGTATTTTTTAATGTAGGACATTGTTGCAAAGCATTGGCACCTGGAAGATGCATTGCATATGCTGATACTAAGAAATAAACCTTGATATGACAAGCTGGAAATAAAGGAAAATAGATCGAGTCCCTCTTCAAGGTTAAAGATTGAATCTCTCTTGACAAATACAAGCCATTTATAGATACAATACTATTCTATCACATAAATGATTGAAAATATGTTGGAATGAAGCTCTTAAACAAATCTATTGTTGCTAAGACATAAGCTTCTAGAAGTACTAATTCCCTTTATATGGTTGTACTACTATGGGTATTTGAGTGTTGAGACCTATTTGTAAATATAATGCTTAGCCTAGAATGATGAAGTCTACTATTTTCATATTAAAGTGAATACCAAGTCTCCAAGGACAAAATTTTGTTGCTGCTACAATGATCACGAGGAATATGAATTACTTAGTTTTGGAGAAATCAAGGATAATCATTGCATGAAATACTCTTGACTGATTGATGATAATGATACATATTAAAAGAATATCAATTCTAGGGTTTTGACATTTGGATATGAGAATTGAAAATATAGGGTTTGAAAACCCTAGCTAATTAAAAGGGCTTGAATAAGAAAGATTTAGGGATTATGGAAAAAACCTTAGAAATAAATAAATGTTTTTGTTGGAAGAAGAAACCCTATCTTATGAAATGAAGGAATGACATGATGATGCTGATGAGGACAAGGATACTAAAGTTGCAAGATGGATGAAAGGAAGCTAAGATCAAGAGGGAACTAGCATTCCCTATAATCCTCTAATGATAAGTACTTAATATCTCTTATTTGATTATTAGTGTTGTTGTTGTAT
This sequence comes from Pinus taeda, assembly GCA_000404065.3. Classification (NCBI taxonomy): domain Eukaryota; kingdom Viridiplantae; phylum Streptophyta; class Pinopsida; order Pinales; family Pinaceae; genus Pinus; species Pinus taeda. Next base: position 64,196 of record APFE031183231.1, read on the forward strand.
CTTTTATTTATTTCTCTTGCTCGATTTTAATTGTTCTTCCATGACCTACTAGTGAGGGTTGTGATTACATAGTGAAGGCTGTCAAGGATTTAACAATAGATGGAAGTAGTGGAAGAATGAAGCGAAGTGTGTGACAAGAGGACTTTCCCAGAATCATGATTTATGTTGAGAGATATTGTACTAGATGAAATCCAAACTTGGAGGGAGATATTAGATCAAAAAAATTGAAGTATGCCTTGATTATGTTGAAGAGAAATCAATAATGAATTCCAAATGGATTTACAAGATATAACATGCAATAGATGGAAAAATAGACATGTACAAAGTGAGATTTGAATACAAGGTTCTCCCAAATAGAGGGAGAGGATCATGACAATAAATTTTCTCTAAGTTCGAAGATACATTTCTATTAGAACTATTATATTTTCTTTCAAAGTTACAGTAGGTGGATGTAGAGATCGTTTCTCTCAATATTGTAATTGAGGAGGAAGAAGTGTACATAGAAATACCTTAGGGTTTTGAGATACATGAGAAGTCTAATGATTGAAGAAGAATTTGTATGATCACAAGAAAATACATTGGACTTGGTATTTTTGGGTTAATGAATTAAGGATGATCCTATATGATTTGTCTCTAATGGAAGCAGAAGGACTCATGTGTCAGAGAGAGCAACTGTGGTAGAAATAATTGCTTCTGTAATAGAAAGGGAAATTAGAGAGATTTGTTTTAGCTTAAGAGGGAGCTGACCTTCAAGCTCGAGATGATTTCATTGAAATTATCAAACTATATAGTTGTTATGTTGGAAAAAAATAGTGGCAGTGGGAACAACTAGAATTACCATAGCAAGATATGTCTTGTGAGAGGGAGCACCCAATCAGGGTAACAAGAAAGCAGTTGTGGTGATGGACCCATTGTAAGGAAGATAATAAATTTATTAGCCAAGGGATGTTTCTCAACATGGGATGAAGTGACAACATGGTATAGTTGGTCATGGAAAATACAATTATGATTTGAGATTTATCACAAACAGTGAAGTACACTTGTAGATTTAGATTGGGCAGAGAGTGTCGAAGACAGAAAGAGTTCATCAAGACATTTCTTTAGTTTAGGTCTTGTTATAATTTATTAGATGAGCATGAAGTAGACATTTGTCGCACTCAATATTATAGAGGCCATGTATATTGGAGCTGGATTGGCAAGTTGATAAGAAGTATGGCTTCAAAGGCTACTTTTAGGATTGTCTATTACTGAGACATGGTATAAGAAGGAAGCAATATGGCTCCAATATTCTTTAATAGTAAAGAATATTATTGACAAAGCCTCTATCCCTAGGCGAAGTTTCTATACTTCAGGGACAAGCTTGGACTTGTTGAGAATGCATTTCTCAGTGAGAGGGTGTGCTAATTAGATAACATCATGGACTGACATTCTCTCTGTATACTGACTTGAATTAGGGAGAATGGTATAATACAAGACTAAAATTATCTTTATGTAAAGTATATTGACCTAGATTAGGGAGAATGGTCCCACAATGGACAATAATTATTCCCGTGTCTAGCATGATGATTAGAATGAGGAAAAATGGTCCTGGAGCATTAGGTTTGTTTAGCATCAGGCCCCAAATTACTCAGATAGAGTGTGGCTTGTGGAGATTCACAATGTGTCAAAGATATTGACCTGAATGATGGTGAGCCAAGATTAGTTTGGAAACCATGTGTTAGGTACAAACCTGAATTATGGTGACAATTTGATGATAAATGATGTTTCATGTGTTTGAAGTACCAACCCAAATTGTGGTGGAGATATACCATAGGTATGAGGTAGTAACCTGAATTATGGTGATTAGTTGATGTTGTTGATTTACCATGTGTCAAAGATGTTTGACCCGATTATGGTAGTTGGTTGATGCTATTGGTTTACCACGTGTCACATTTTTTAACCCAATTATGGTAATGATGATGATTTGTTATAATTTTTTTCTAAGAGAAATTTGTAAACATGAGAACATCTAGAAATTCATTATGAATACCTCCCTAGCTAAGAGGGAGTTTTGAATTTTGTAGCTATGGGATGTCTTCATAATTAATATTTTAATCTTGATATATTTGTAATAAATATAAAGCATGTTCTTCATGCTATTGTCAAAAGAAGAAAATGTATGACATTCTCGTCATGTCATTTTGAAAAGAGAAAATTTGAATTTTGAAAAATAGATTTTTTGGCTCTAAAGAAGACAAGTTAGACCTAGTGAAGAGGCACCCATTCATATAACATAATCACTATATATATGTGTCATTATATCTCCTTCGAGTGCAAGAAATTCAAATATCTTATGAGGAAAAAACGAATTTAAGGAAAGGATGAATCTGATGTATATTTCTTTTGAAGAAGAACGTCAAATATTTGATGAAGAAAGACAATTTTTTTTGAGGTACTGGTCAAGCAAGGTGTAGGACCAAAATTCCTAAGGCAAGGTGCAGGACCAAAATTCCTAAGGCAAGGTGCAGGACCAAAATATTTGAGGCAAAGTGCAGGACCAAATTTCTGAGGCCAAGTTGCGATACCAAATCCTTGAGATGTACAATAACTTAACCTCTGAGGAAAGACAACATATCAAATCAAGAGTGTTGGGTAAACTTATGAGTTGACTAGGAGATAGTGGACCAAGTTTGACCAATCATTCTTAATGACTAGATGATCTAGGTGTGTCACTTGTTGAACAAAACAAATTCTCTAAGGAATTGGTTGCTAGGTTTTTCCCCCATGTGGGTTTTCCTAGGGTAAAATCTTACTGGAATTCTTGTTATACTATTGATATTCTTTGTCTAATTGCTTTATGATCAATAAGGATGCATGAAATAATTAACATAAGAATAAATCATAATAAGTATTTGTTAGTTTAGATTATACTTCGAAAAATCAACAACTATTGCTAAGTAGATCTATGATACAAATAAATTATAATTGAGGTTTGACATGTTAGTGCAAATAGATGAATACAAGTTTTTGGTTGGGTACCAAAAAATGTTCCAATCTAGCATAAAAATATCCTAGCATGCTGATCATACCCAACACAAGAAGTTTTCATAATGGGTTCTAATTTTAATGTATGAAAACAAATTTTGGAAACACCTTGAGAAACTGAGAATGCACTAGTAGGGACTAGATAGGGTGGTGTACATAACTCTTGAGGGCATAGTATGGTTATCATAGCTCGAGGGAACATTGAAAATTAAATGGGTGAAAAACATTCACCTAAAACCCTATGTATTCCAACCCCTACAAAACCACCCTGAGATCTTAGCAGTGGGGTTGTTAGTGTACCATTATATAACTCAATTTTTTCTTTTCTTTCCAACAAGTCATTTTCTTCAAGTTAATTTCTACTCTTTTAAGTCTTAGCAAGTCCCATTCATAATCGATTTTGTTATTTTTCACTTTGTAGGTCTAGGAATAATATATTAGAATGGTTCAAGAGTTACACAGACTTCACTATACTCTACTAAAGAAAAGCTTTGTGGTTGGGGTGTTAGTGTGAATTTGGGATCTATGGACGAGATGGAATGGTGTTGTAGGAAACATGGGAATTGTAGAGTTAATGGATGAAAATGAAGGTTGGTGTGTTTGCATAACATCAAGTCTCTATGGGTGGGAAGTATTTGCATTATAAAAAATTAATTGAGGGGGTTTATATTGATAAGAGAGTTAGGTTGTGTCACATTAAATGTGAATGTAAATGACATAAAAAATTATTGTTACTTTAGGAATGGAAGCCTAAGTTAGTTATGCCAAGTTATGGACTAGATAACCATTTCTAATGAGATGTCAGGTTTTGTAATGATAACAAGATCCACGAATAATTTTGATGATGCTAGTGATGAGCCTCAATATTGCAACAAGAATGCTACAACTCCCAAGACTACCAACTTTAATTATAAACCAAGGGTTCGTACAAACTTAATAGGTGTCGACACTATATGTGAAACATAAAATGTGTCCTTATTTAATCAAAGCCTAAACTAATTGCGTAAATGGAATTGTTACTCTATTTGCAAGAAATGGAAACGCTACTTGCTCAACTTGTAAATGCTAACTAATCAATTCATGAAAGGACAAAGGTTAATCTACTTGTAGAAATAAAGTTAATTTATCTTGCATAATTCATAAAACCACCAATCACAATTTCATGTACCATCTACCTAGTTCACACTTGCATGTAAATCATTAACCTACTTGCATCATACTTGTGATAAAGAAACTTAGTAAGTCTACTCTATTTCTGTAGTGAATAAAGGGAAGGTTGGAGTGGATTAGGAGCTTGCCCTGATCATAAAATCATATATGGGGGTTATTTTTCATCTAGAATAAGTCATAGCTATAGTGGGGATCAAAAATAATGAAGGAAAGTGGTGTTACAGGTTTGCTACAGGAAGGGGCATATTTGCTACAAGAGAATATAATTCACCAAATGAGCAAGTAAATCAAATGAAAATGGGATGCGACAAATTTTGTTATTAATTAGGATGTCTTACGTCTCCATTACAAGTGGAATCACTCCAAAATACCCCTGTTAACATGTGCTAAAAAATGGAATCACTCCAAAATGCCCCTGTTAACACGTGTTAAAAAAGAGTAGCAAATTACTAGTCTAAAATATGGAAATTTTAGAACTAGTGAGCTAGTTAACCTATCAAATGCCTAATCTAATCAAGTGAAAATTAAATGGGGTAAATTTTTTTATTTACTTGAATGTTTTTATTATATAATTCAAGTGAAATCAATTCAAATGAATCTCATTAACATTTTCTAAAAAATAGCAGAGAATTACTACTATTTTGCTGCAAGGACTTCCAGATATTCTAGATTCATGAACTAGTAACCCAATCCAAGTAGCTCAATGAAGAAGATGATTTTTCATAGCTATTATAATTACGCATCATTCTTATGACTCTGTGAATAACCTTCAAAATAACTCATTTCAATAATTTAACCCAATACTACAACAAAAGAAGCATCAATACTAAATGAAGCAATAGGAAAAAACAAGAATAAGAGATGCATGTGAATAAGAAGTGAAAAGAAGAAAACTAAATTATACAAAAGGGCTCTGAGGCTCTTGGGATGGCCAAGCCCAAGGATACTCAGAGTCCTATGAAGGAGACCAAGCTTCAAAAGCTAAAAATAGCACCACACTTCATTATTTGAATCAATCCAAGTACATCCCTACTAGAAATGAAAGTGGAGCTGCAAAAATATAAATTTTCTCCACAAGAAGACTAAGAAATACATCCCTTAGAGGAAATTTAGAATTTTTACTGATACAAAATTATGAGGAAGCATTCTCCTTGAAAGGAGGAAGCTTTCCCCTTCAAAATCCCTCAAATAGTGGATCTGGTTCCCAACATTAGGAATCTGCATTAAATGACAGGGAACTTATTCCTAGATTTTCTCAATCATTTGAGATCTAGAATTTGTGCAATAATTTCATAATATATTGTTGATTTATTATCCATTATTTATCCTCCTGTAGTAGGGAGTAAGTCTCCAGATTATCTCCTCCTCCAAATATTCATAATCTGCCCAATATTCTCACAATATTCTTCAAAAATAAATAATATTAGGCACAAATATGAAATTATCCATAAACCTTCATAATTAACATATTAAAGTTAAAAATATGTCATCTAATGCAAAAAGAAAGGTTTAATGTGCTGAAGGATGGTTAGATGAGCCTTAAATTATGTCTAATTTGGAGGCCCATCATATCCCCTTGCTGAAAGTGTTGCTTACCCTTTGAGAAACTTTGTGACCTAATTGTGCCTCATTCATGGCCTTGGTGGCCTTCCTGATCTGTCCTATAGTTGTCCAACACTTTCCTGTAGCAACTTTGTTTTTTCTTGTAGCAAATTTCTTCCTTCCTGTAGAAACTTTCTGCCTTCGTGTAACAGCTTTCTTCCTTCCTACAGTAGGGCAGATTATTATTTTAGTTGTTTTTTCATGGCTCCCCTAGTGCTTGGCTTCTTCTAAGAGGCTTGGGGCTCCTTTATTTTGGATTGGAGGGAGGTTATCTCTTTAGTTTAATTCTTATTCTCCTTTTGTCATTTGTTCTGTTTTTTCAAGCACTTTTTCTTATGTTTCAACATTTTATTTTTCTTTGCCACCCTTTTCTTCTTCTGCAGATCCATCCTTGACTGTCTCTTCAAGTCCACAAAATATTCTCTATCCATGTCAACAAAATTTTTCCATGTGTTCTCAAGGTTTGTGCAAGGGAACCCCACTACCAATTATCAATTTCAAAGCACTTAGCATTTCAACTTATGGTAAGAGAAGGAGTGCTTCCTATTGATGAGTGAAGTGAAGAATGGTATCCTAATTTTAAAACATGTTTATTCTCCCATCATAATTCTCATCCTCATACTAAAACTCCACAATTCAAATTTTTATGGTTCTGCTACACGATGTTTAGTGGAGGAATTTTGCAAAAAAATCACAATTTTTTGTTTATAAGAGGTGATAGATCAAGTACTTACCCCTTTTTTGAAGACACCTTCAAATTTATAGGGTTTTATGGCCAATAATTCTCAATATAGGGCCCATTGTTTCCTCTTGGAACAATCCTATAGCAGGCAGACTGTCTCCTGTAGCAACCCTATTTTCTCCTGTAGCATGGTAGCTTGTGATTTGAGTTGCTTAGCTAGGGATTCTCTAGTGGTTGGACTTCTGATGTATGTAAAAAGTTACTTCCCCTTTGGATAAAACCTCCCCCCATTTCTCCTAATTCTCCTTCTCGGGGCTACTTGGGTGTATTTTTAATTTTTTCCTTAGAGTAGTCTCAGTGGTAAAAACATTATTAACTTCCTTTTTATCAGTGAGGGAGAAGGATGCTATAATTTATATCAAACATTTTTTTTTCCGTGCTCTTATATTTCCTCTACACACAATAATTTCCAACAAGACCTATTGCTCAATTGTCTATTATAGGCTACCAAGTTTAGGCAGAATCTCTCATGCAATTGTATGGAAATCAAGGAGGGAGGAAGCCATTTACTCTTTTTCAAAATAGTTTTGTATGTGCATGAGGGTTTGAAGACAATTTCAGGTCACTGTGGCCATCTTTCAACCTTCAATTCCTCCTATATATTCTTCTTGGCCCTCCTATAGTAGTTCATACTTTCCTGTAGCTTCCTCCCATAGCACCTGTAAACAAATTTTGAAACACCTTGGTGGCACCCTAAGAAGCCTAATAACACTAGATTTTCCTTCCTCCAACTATTTTTTTAGAAATGAGCGATGGTGCAAATGAAGTAAAGCCTAGTACATAATATTTCCTTTGTGGAAAGGGCTCTGAGTGCTTTAAACCATTCTCCCCACTCCTTGCAATCATTACCCTTCTTAATTTGGCTTTCCCACATTGCATGAGTGAGGAGTTAGCTGCACTTAACTGGTTGAGGGTGGGTCGAGACTGCTGACTCATCCTTAGCTTATAAAACCTCATCTCTTATGCATTGACAACAAATTTATAACCATAACATGCTCAAGAGAAGAGGTAAAGAATATTGCATACATGTACCTACCTGTGGATCAGATTGTTGGAGGCGATTGCATGTTGTTGTTGGGCCATATACATCATGATATCCTAGTGCATGTCTTCAGAACTTGATTATACTTTGATTGATAGAATTTCTCTGTGTGTGTGTAGGTGCATCTCTAATGTCTAGGCAGTTGGTGGTTGTGGAATTCCTTCCCAAGGATGATGTGTCCCTTCCTGATTTCATACATGGTTTCATCATGCTTATGTTGGTGGAAGAAAAAATATCTTAGAGATTTCTATTGTGACTGCACATGTTGCTACAGGAGGAGTTTTATTCATGTAACAACCTTTTAATCCTCCCTTTAAGTATTTATATTGCACAATGGTTTTTAGGGTAATGATGAAAATCCATGAGGACAGGGTTGGAGTCATGAGGGAGTAGAGTAGACATTGGAAAAATACAAAACAATGGCTTTTGCGGTTTCTTTTTTTTTAGTGGAAATTTTGAGGAAGTTTTGGTGAAATGGAATGGATAGGTGATGGATGGGTCATGGGTGAATCATTGAAGGACCTCGATCAACCTTCCCTAAATAATTCATGACATTTTTAACTCTTTCTCCAATTCGATCTGCCTCTTGTAGCAATTTTGTTCCCCCTTGTAGCATTTCAGGACAACCTCCTGTAACAGACTTGTTTTATCCATATCTCCAAAATGGTATACTCAATTGATCTAAAATTTTTGGAGCATGTTTCATGATACTTATGCACCTCCCCATAAAAAATCTCGGCCAATGGATGCATGAATATCGAGAAAAATAAAAAATGGTTGTAGGTGATGGAGGCTGATTTCTCAAAAAGTGTGCATAGGAATTTTCTGAAATTGCTGAGCAGGTTACCATCATCCATGTGCATATCCCCATGATATATCTCATCCAATGGATGCATGATTTCCAAGATATGATAAAAACATTTTTTTGCTATTTGTATTTTTGTCTCTTATAGCAAAACAGAGCCCTCATGTAGCATTTTAGGACAACAAGACAATGAATGGGACAAACTTTGAAATGATGGGTGGATGTTGGAAATGGAAGAGGGTGATGGATTGGCATGGCCTTGGTCCTATTGTAGCATCTAAGAAAAGGAGGAGAAATTCCAAGTTTGACTTTCTTTGACTAGGATTTTGATCAACTTTTATTTTGGTAGCTAACTTGTTTTTGTTGCTTGCAGAGGTTAGAGAGCATTTTCATTCATTAGAGAGAGATACATGGAGCAATTTTTTTTTTCATTTTTTTTTTTTTTGTTTTAGGCCTACTAGCCATTTCAATGAGGTTTTCAACCAGTAGGTCTGCCTAGGTGCCCCAAAGGAGGTTTTCACCTAGGATATTTTCTTTTTCTCTTTTTTTTCCCAACCCATTGACCACCTAATGGAGGTTTTCAATCAATGAGCCAATCTCAGGCATCTCAGATGAGGTTTGCACCTAATATTTTATTTCTTCCTCCTATTTTTTTCCTTTTTTTCCATTTTCTTTATTTCTTTTTTCTATCCTACTCTACTTGAGAAAAAAATAAATCATTTTCAAGTGCAGGAATACTTCCAATGGAGCCACTTGCATAACATGATGACAAATAAATTCATGTGTAGGCTCGAAACATATGCTTTGTCATCTACCTAAATGTCAGAAACCAACTACTTTGATTGAGATGAGATAAAAAATTGTTGAAGATGAGTGTGTTGCTGCAACTTAACAATTTTTTGGAACCATATTTCAATATAGTTTTTATGCCCCTAGTCCACATTGATTTGGAACATCTTGGATGTCTTCTTCTTCCATTAAATTCAAATATTCTTCTTTCTTCTGATTATTCTCTTGAACAAATAGAGGATCTGATGGTGAACATGATTCAATTTACTTAATATCTGATTCTGATGTCTTCTCTCCATCAAGTTCATCCCATGATCCTTTGGTCTCCTCATTTGAATCTTCTTATTTTGGATGTTGTCCTTCAATGACATCAAGAGAATCTCTATTTTACAATACCTTTCCTGATCTAAGATGAATACCATTTAGATCAAGAGGATTTCTTGGTAAGTATTGTACCTCAACATTATAAGTAGGTTGCGCTACTTCCTTGTGTGGGTTTGTAAATGTTGGTACATGTAGTTGAGTGGCAATGGATCTTTGAGATGGATGTGGTTGGGGTTGTGGTTGTGGTGGAGGTGGATGGTAGGGATAACATGGAGTTGGGTATGGAGGATATTGAGGAAAATATTGAGGATATTGTGGATTTCTCCCATAAGGTCCTTGCAACCCTTGTTGCCAAGATTGGTTTTTGGGTTGAGATGGCAAAGGTTGCCAAGGAAAGGGTGTGTTCTAATTACTCTGAGATGGATTTGCATAACCTTGAAATTCTGAATTAGGCTCTTGCATCATACCAGGTTGACTAGGTTTCCATAGTCTTCTTGGAGCTACATAACATTGTTGCTCTGGTGATTGAATTTCTCCATTGACTTGCAGTATTTAATAGCATGTGATTTTGCATGGAAAATACAAATATCAACATCTTATTTTTCCTCATCTTGCATTCTTAACATTTCTACTTGTTCACTTAGATTGCTAAGAATTTCTATTTTAAAGCCATCAAACAAATTTGCAAGTTTAGATTGACTTACCAATCTTGATGCTGATTTACTTACTCTTGATATGTGTTTGCATGTTTCACAAATTTCTTCAATGATTATTGGTATACATCACCTCTACTTATGAGATCAAGGAGATCAATCCACTCATCCCTAATTGTTCTAAGTAAGAGGGTTTTTAGTGCGTCAGACCCTAAATGATTTATTTTTTCCCTCTTAACATTATACATGAATCTCTCTATTAGATCCTTAAGGCTCTCATCTTCCATTTGAGTCATTCTAAATTCTTAAGATCATGGTATTTATATTTTTCTAGAAATATATTTTGCATATCATTCCATGATCTTATTGAATTAGTCCTTAAACTCATGAACTATTTAAGAGATCTATCCTTCAATGTTGTTGGAAACAATCTCAACTTTTTAGTGTTTAGTAAGTAACCGTAAGAACTACAAATAATTTCAAATTCAAAGAGAAAGGTTTCTGGATCCTTTGACCTCATACCATGGAAGTTGGGAAGGAAATATGGAGGGATGATCTTCATATGCACATTGACATCAATATATTGAGTGGGAAATCCAAGAGGATCTTCTTCATTGTTATCATCTCCATCCATTTCTTCTAACTTGTCTATCACCTCCTCTTCTTCTACTTGCAAAAGTGGATGGTGATGTGACTCTTACTACACCATGTGATCAAATCGGGGGGGGTTCGTGTTGGAGAAGTATTTTTTTTAATAAGAATGCTAATGTAATGCAATTTTATTTTTTTGAAATGAAATATACCTAATGAAAATATTTTTTGTTTTTGCAGAAAGTAAAAGAGATGAATCAACTAGGGAAGAAAAATGCATACTTTGACACCTCCTCAACAATGGCGCCAAAAAGTGATGAGCCTTAGTATTGCAACAAGAATGCTGCAACTCCCAAGGCTACCAACTTTAATTATCAACCCGGGGTTCTTACAAACTTAAGAGGTGTTGGCACTATATGTGCAACATAAAATGTGTCCTTGTTTTGTTAATATGATGTAATTTCATGAAATCAAAGCCTAAACTAATTGCAAAAATGGAATTGTTACTATTTTTGCAAGAAATGGAAATGCTACTTGCTCAACTTGTAGATGCTAACTAATCAATTCATGAAAGGAAAAAGGTTAATCTACTTGTAGAAATAAATTTATTTTATCTTGCATAATTCATCAAACTGCAAATCAAAATTGCATGTACCATCTACCTAGTTCACACTTTCTTGTAAATCAGTAGCCTACTTGCATCATACTTGTGATAAAGAAACTAAGTCTACTTTGTTTTTGTAGTGAATAAAGGGAAGGTTGGAGTGGCTCAGGAACTTCCCCTGATCATAAAATCATAGTTGGGGGTTATTTTTCATCTAGACTAAGTCATAGTTGTAGTTGGGATGAAAATTGATGAAGGAAAGTGGTGTTATAGGTTTTCTATAGGAAGAGACAAACTTTGTACAAGAAGGGACATATTTGCTAAAGGAGGAGATAATTCACTGAATGAAAAAGTAAATCAAATGAAAATAGGATGGGACTAATTTTGTTATTAATTATGATGTATTAGATCTCCATTCCAAGTGGAATCACTCCAAAATACCCCTATTAACACATGCTAAAAAATAGCAGAAAATTACTAGTCTAAAATATGGAAATTCGAGAACTAGTGAGCTAGTTAACTTGTCAAATTCCTAACCTAATCAAGTGCAAATACAATGGGGTAATTTTTTTATTGAATAGAATGTTTTTGTGATATAATTCAAGTGGAATAAACTCAAATGAAGGTCATTAAAATGTTCTAAAAAATAACAGAAAATTACTACTATTTTGCTACAATGACTTCAAAAATTCTAGATTCATGAACTAGTAACCCAATCCAAGTAGCTCAATGATGAAGACAAATTTTCAAAGCTATTCTAAGGATTCAAAATTCTTGTGACTCTATGAATAACCTGAAAAAGAACTCACTTCAATCATTTAATCCAATCCTACAACAAAAGAAGCATCAATACTATATGCAAAAATAGGAAAAACAAGAATAAGAGATGCACGTGAATAAGAAGTGAAAAGAAGAAAAGAAAATTTACAAAAAATATCTGAGGCTCTTGGTATGGCCAAGCCCAAGGAAACTTAGAGTCCTATGAAGGATAACAAGATTTAGAAGCTAAAAATAAGACCAAAATCCATTAGTTGAATCAATCCAAGTACATCACTACTAGAAATGAATGCGGAGCTGGAAAAATACAAGTTTTCTCCACAAGAAGACTAAGAAATACATACCCTAGAGGAAAATTCGAACTAGAACTTATACAAAATGATGAGGAATCATTCTCCTTGAAAGGAGGAAGATTTCCTCTGCAAAATCTCTCAGACAGTGGATTTGGTTCCCAACACCAAGAATCTACATTAAATGACAGGGAACACATTCCTAGATTTTCTCAATCATTGGATCTCCAAAATTTGTGCAATAATTTCATGATATCTTGTTGATTTATCATCCAAGATTTAACCTCCTATTAGGGAGCAAGTACCTAGATTATCTCCTCCTCCAAATCTTCATAATCTACCCAATATTCTCACAATATTCTTCAAAAATAAATAATAATAGGCACAAATATGCAATTATCCATAAACATTCCTAATGAACACATTAAAGTTAAAAATATGTCATTTAATTCAAAAAGATAGGTTTAATGTGTTGAAGGATGATCAGATGGGCCTTAATGTATGTCTAATTTGGAGGCCCATTAGTTAGGTAAAGAGACCCCAAAGGGAGTGATGCCATCTTAATTACCACACACTTTAGGTGGTCCCCATATCCAAAATAGGAATTCTTAAATAGATTTAGAAGCCTTAACTATCAAAATTGGAAAACCCTCCAATCACTAAAGCCATGTTCATCCCCACTTAATTTCACCACTTTCATAAGTGCTAAAAATGTGGATAATTTAAATATTTGGTGGTGAGCAAGGCATCCTTAACGTGAAATGAAAGGGGGTAATGGAAGGTCATGAGGAATTTCTAGGGTGGTTCCTGGCCATTAAAGAGATTTCTATCTTAGCAATTTTTTTAAGGAGAAAGTGTAGTTGGTGAGTCATGATAGTAGAAACATCACTTCATGCCATTGACTAATGCATTGATGTTGACCAAAGGGGAATTAGTTTAGCTCATTACAGAATTATTAGATGTGTAACCACAAAAGTAGGTATTGTTTTTCTATCTTTAGCTAGGTAGAGGAAACATATATAGAGTAAGTGAAGGATAAGGTTGCTAGTTTTGTTTAAGGTTTTGGTTCTATTTTTGGTTGTCACCCATTTTTAGGTGGCCATGCATTTAGAATCAACATGGATAGAGGGGATGGAGATAGGATATAAGGGATCCCGTAAACCCATAATTGTTGTCAATAGGAATATCAAGCATATGTTTAGGGTAGAGTTTGGTAATATGGCTCAGATGAAGGTTCCAAGTGCCTGTAAACTAATGTTCTATTACTTGTATACAACATTTTCCCATGGGTATTTCAATTATATTTTCTTTCACTTAAAAAAAAGAATGAATGAAACCTATGAATTTTTCCAATATATGTTATTCCTACCCTAAGTTCACTCTTCCCTATCTAAAGTATGAAAATAGGATGTTGTTAAGTTTTTGTTCATAATAGATAAAGAACTAGTTAGGGGAGCTATTATATGCTATAATGTTGCACTTCATGGGTGTAGGAATGATATTTGTTATGTGGTAGGATATTAGTGGTATAGAGTATGATTCATGTGAGAATAACACATATAGTAGTTCCAAGACTTCCCCAAGCAGGAATGCCATCATCAGACAATGACAAGCATAACCTAACTCAATGATGAGTTAGAAGGTGCGATTAGGGAGTTGTTGTGGCTCAATTTTTAGTAAGTTCTAGAATATAGAAAAGTTTGGTAGAAGATGAACCCACATAATCCCCAGTACGTGATTTTGCATAAGCTCAGGCACATGGATATTGAGGTGTTAGGTTAAACTCAACTTGGTGAAAGAGACAAACTTGTTAGGTTAATAATGGTGGTTTCATGCACATGGTATTTGAGACCTATGGTATTGAGCCCACGAATTAGATGTAATGAATCATTTTAAAGAATCTTGAGATATTCTATTGTAAGGAACCAAGAGGTGAGTGGTGAATTCTTACTTTTCCATATTTGCCAAGTTTGGTTAAGGGAGTAATATATCTATTATTAGTTGGTTTTCCTAATTTAAGTTTTCTAGGACAATCATGGTGTCTTACTGCAATATATTTTATTGTTGTTGGTTACTGATTATTTTCTCTCACATTTCATTCTAACAAATGGTATTAGAGCAAAATTCTTGGAGTCTCTAAGATTTTAGTGTGTTATAATTTTGGTAATGTAGAAGATACTAGAGAAAGATGGAGTGCCTCATGACATGACTTCCAAAGTAAAGAGTTAGGGTTTCAGTAGAAGAACTCCCGAGAGGCACTAAAATAGGAATTTACCATGCACATGAAAGAGTATGAGCCCATGTAAGTATAGAGTAACCATAAGAGCTAGAATTCGAGATTGAGGTTGAGATGAAACTGCATATGATCAAGGGTTTCGGTGGGTCGAGGAGAGCACTATGTGTGTGAAGGTGAGAGGATGGTGACATAAGTGTTAAGATAACACTATTAATAAAAAAATATTTCAAATGTAATTGGAATTTTTAACTGCATATAAATGGGCATATGATGTAAGACTTGGTTAGGCATGTGTACCCCTAGTAAATTACTCATAAAATATCAAGGTAGACCTAGATAATAGTGGGAAAATGACATATTCTTAGACACCCTCATTATAAACCTTGAGGGGGTAGGGTCTAGAGGTGAACGACGAAGGATCACTTAGCAAGTTGGCTTAATTTGGTCAATGAAAACCCCAATTCAAGCTTAACAGAGAATGTTAGGTTAAACTTGACTTGGTGAAAGAGCCGAATTTTTTAGGTCAATAGTGATGGTCTCGGGGTATTGCGCCCATGGATTACATGTAATAAATCCTTTTAAAGAGATTTAATATAGTCCATTGTAAGGTGTCAAGAGGTGATAAATGAAGGCTCACTTGGCTAGGTTTGGACAACATAGTAATAGATATATTACTCAATGACTTCCCATTTTAAGGTTTCCAAGATAATCATGGTGTTTTACTTTTTGGTCAATGATTATTTTCTCACACATTTTATTTCCAATATGAGGAGTCTCTTTAGATATCTTATACACCTAGTTTTAATGATACTTTGTGCATGTGTATAAAGATGTAAATGCATTTGTACTCTTTAAATGAGTGGGTTAGAACCAATAGATTCCATAGTATATTCCAAAATATTTTTGTAACCATTATTTTCCCCTATACATATGAGGCCTATAATTTAGTTAGAGAGATTTGTGAGGTTCATAAGATAGAGAAAGAAAACCATAAATATTTCTTTTTCAATATATTATCTTTACAATATGTATATCTCATAACATTCATAAATAATTGATGCATTAACCTTGGATTAGAATAAAACCATAGTTCCTTTGATTGGATCTACAAAACCATGGGCAAAACCACCATGAAACCGAAAATTGCTAAAAGATAAAACCACGTGCCAAAAACCGCCAAAAATGGAAGCAAAAAAAAACTCAATTTTTTTGGAGGGGGCATTATCTTGAATCCGATGTAGGGGGGCTACCACCCCCCTACATACCCCCTAAATAGGGGGGATGATACCCCCCCTTGTGACCTCGCTATGTGCCTGGTGCATATAGGTCATGCAAAGAATATAACACATACCCAACAATCTCCAACTTTTTGTTTTCTTTGCATATAGGAGGCCATAGGAGTACATAGTCAACAATACAAGGCAATTATGCCCATTGTTTCTCTACACCAATAGAACTTCTCACTGCTCATAATTTTTTTAATGCATTTGAAACATTCTTCAAATAGTCCACCATTACTAGAAATTCCTTCTTGTCTTCAACCATATCCCTCTCAAAGTGACACTAAACATAAATATGCTTTTTATTTTAATGATAAGTATGGTTCTTCACTAAGAAAATTGCACTTTGGCTATCATAATCTACCCTTATAGCTTGTTGTACCAACCCCATACCTGAAAAAAAATCTTTGTAACCAAATTACTTCCTTGATTACATGAGTGGTTTCCATGTATTCAACTTTTGTAGTTGAAAGTGCCACTACATAGTATCTCTTGATCATCCAACTAATTTCTCCTCCAAATAGGTTAAAAAAAAATCCATTTGTATATCTTCTACAATCCAAATCTCCAACCCAATATGCATCAACAAATCCATGTATGTGTTGAGAATTGGATCAAGAAAGTTCAATTTGACTTTGCCTTGGTCAAATTGAGAAAAAAATGAATTTCCACATCAACAGACAACTTGGATGTAGTTAACTTGTGTGACATGGCTCTTGTCAGTCAATTAGCTCAATAAATTTGAGATAGAGGGCTTGGAGTTCGATTAAGTATGTGTGATTTCTAAATTTTAGTAATCCAATTCAGTTATGTCCTATTGTGCTCAGTTAAACTAGTTCTAACAATTGGAGGAACTAGTGGAAGGTCAGTTGTGTAGTGGGAAAACAATCTAACTCAATGATCATTTGGTTAACTGATCAATCAACCTAAAATAACCAGTGCATGCAGAGACTTTGAGTTCCCAATTGTTGTGGATATTCCAAGGTAATGTAATGAGCAATTGTAAACTATTTTGAGTGTAAAAGTGTTGCATGCAGTCAGATGATCAATCCTTGGGAATTGTGTATGCAATTGGAGGAAAATTACTAAAAAATAGGGGACAATTCTCTATGATTTACGCATGGAAATAGAGGCTTAAGCAGAGGTATAAATTGACTAATTCTGGGTCAGAGCTTCTCATTGAGCAGAGATATATGTTATTTACTTGTAGGTTGAGCTCAGACAAAGATAACAATTGTAATACACCTCTATTCATCTGATTAATGCAAAGAGGCTTGAGGGGTTTTTCCCAGTTGGGCTCCCCTAGAAAAAATATTGTGATTGTGCATTATTTCTTATTGCATGTCTGAGATTGTTGTTCTAAATTGTGAATTGAATTTCATAGAAAAATAGATTAGAATTGTGTCTCTTAATTTAGATTGAAATTATTGATAATTTGCAGTTATATCAGTATATTTCTACATGGTATCAGAGTTGGATTCACATTAGAACAAGAATTTGCAAGTTGTTTCATAAGAGGTTTGAATTTCCAGCTTTAGTGTGGCAAGATCTCTTCAAATTTGGGAAAATGACCTTCAATGAGATGAGATTAAAGTATGGGTTGGAAGGTAGCTCGAATTTCATTGCATGGAAGGATCACATGGATGTGATGCTTAATGACAACGAATTGCTAGAAAATGTTAGGAAAAACATTGCAAAACCAAGATCAGCTGATGCCCAAAACCTATCTCAATGGAGTAAAGATGTAGCTAAGGTGAGGAAAAAAATATTGGAGGGAGTGCAAGACCACATTGCCTCAAATATCCATGGGAAAGAAACTCCTTTCGCAATGTGGAAGGCACTGATAGAGATGTTTGAGAATAACAATGATCATAGAAAAATGGCCCTCAAAGAGAAACGTTGAAACATCAATATGCTGAAGAATGATACTATTTACAATATCTTAGAAAATTTACACAAGTTCGTGATGAGCTCGGATGGGTTGGCGTGAACATTGTAGAAGATGACCTAGTGAGCATAGCTCTTCTAGGTCTTCCCAAAAGATGGCATAGCTGCTAGGACTTGGTGAATGGGAGGGAGAAATTACTGAATTTGGAACGCTTGTGGTCCAATTTGGTACAAGAAAAAATTAGGTGGAATACTAAAGATATAATTTCATCCAAGGGCGAGGATGAATAAAATTTTGCATTGATTGGAAAGGCAAAGAAGGGAAAAGGGAAGAAATCTCAAACCAAACCAGAATCAAGCCAAGGGGAAAAAAGAAAGACTTGTCCAAAATAAAATTCTTCAATTGTCATGAATTTGCGCACTATGCTACAAATCTCCCACACGAAAATTTTGGCAAGAAGAACTCAGGAGGAGAAGCAGGTGAGACATTGGCTTCACAATTTAAGCTTGACTTCACCCTTATTACATGCATGGCCAACACTATGATGGGGAGTGTTTGGTACTTGGACTCAGGTGACTCGTTCCACATGACAGGGTGTAGAGAGTTTTTTAGTGACCTGGAGGAGAAATATCTCCAGATGCATATTGAACTCGAGGACAACAAAAGGTACAGTGCTACCGAGATTGGTGCAGTAATATTTAAGAGGGAGTCATGATCCCCTCTTCATCTCAAAGATGTCATGTTTGTTCCAAGGCTAAAGAATAATATCATCTCTATGGTAGTGTTTGAAGATCGTGGTTATGATGTAATATCTAGAAAAGGGAAAGCATTCTTGAGACACATAGCCACTGGACAAGTGAAGCAGATGGAGGTTCGAGTAAAGAACCTATACAAGTTTGATGTGGAATATTGTGCTGCATTAAGTAGTAAGGCAGAGAAGGTGTAGAGCCAATATGTTGGTGAACTTTGGCACATGAGATTGGGCCATTTGCATCATGGTGCCTTGAAAATTATGTAGAAAATAACCGCTAACCTCCCTAATGAGAAATTGGGCAGCAGGATGTCTACAAAGGTTGTACCCTGAGGAAGTATGTGAAATCCACATTCCATAAGAGAGATAACAAAGCACATGTAGTCTTGGAAAGATTCCACTCTAATGTTTATGGAACTTTCTCAACAACCTCCACTTCCAGACACAAATATTTTGTTATTTTTACATGGAAGAAGGATGAGACATTATCAAAGTTTGTAGAATTCAAGGAACTAGTTGACAAAGAGATCGACAATAAGGTGAAGGCTCTCAGGAGAGCCAATGTAGGTGAGTATGTTTCAAATGAATTCAAGGATTTTAGTTTGAAAGAAGGAATTCAAAGAGAGATGAAAACACCCCACAACCCACAATAGAATGGGGTAGATGAGAGAAAGAATCAGAGCATTATTGGAGCTGAGAGAGATGTGCTACATGACTAGAGCCTACCACTGCACTTGTGGGCAGAAGAATATAACATAGTAGTCTACTTGCAGAAGCAGAGTCCTCATCAGATTCTTAGTATGATTACACTGAAGTAGGCTTTCTTGGGGAGAAATTTGGATGTGTCACATTTCAGTATTTTTGGAGCCTCTATTTACTGCCATGTCTCCAAAGATTCGACGAATAAGCTTGAGAAGACAACAAAGTTGGGAGTTTTTGTGGGTTATATAGAAACTCCACACAATTATCGTGTGTACTTACCTCCCCTTAGAATGATAGTTGTACGAAGGGATGCAAAATTTGATGAGGAGAAATTAATGTGATTCTCTGATCCGGATTTAAACAGGAACGCAACAAATTACAGAGATAACCATATACACAAAGATGCAGTGGAAATAATACTTCATTTCATTAATGGAAAATGTTGAAACATGCTTACAATCAAAAATGGAAATAGACTAGCTAGGGCTATGGTAGCTTATCTCTGAGAAGAGATGTGATGGCTACATGCCTCTGAACTGTGTTACAATGAGGCTCGAAGGCCTATTTATTGTTGAGAAACAATGAAAAACCCTTAACATTCCAAAACCTAACCCTAGGAGATGAAACGCCAAACTGTGGGCCCCGTTTGGGGGTAAGTTGGTACCTCAACTTCCCGGGGTCGTAACTTTAGCATATGATCTCTGTTTGATGCGTACAATAGCTCATTAGAAAGATCTATTCGAGCAATATCATTGTTGGAATGGCAACACTGTTCCATGGACCCGTGTTGCCCCTGGAATCCCAAAAAACGTCGTTTAGGGCCTCAAAACGGCTCCGGAAGTTTAGGACCCGAAAAACTGCTAAAAATTGTAAGTTGTGCTACAATTAGGAAACTGAAAATGCTGAGAGAAACAACGGTGGGGGTCCAGGTGGACTTGGCAGGTGGCCACCAATATCCACCTGGATCATTCCTCCCCCCTTAGGAAGCAATGGTCCCCATTGCGTTGAGCTCCTGCATGAGATGAGGAAACTTCTGCTGAACCTGTTCCCTGGTGAACCACTTGCCCTGCTGGAGGAGTTGGCCTGCTTTGACAACTCGATACAGTTGGATATTATTTTGGCGAGTGTTATTGATTTGTGTGTCCATGATCCGATCAGTTGCAGCTTGTTCCATGCAATCTGGATTTAATTCTGTGGGTTGGAGCTGTTCTGCAATGTCGGATGTGTCTAGCAA
>APFE031183231.1:90310-133845 GCA_000404065.3 Pinus taeda
TGCTAAAAATAGTAAGTTGTGCTACAATTAAGGAAACTGAAAATGCTGAGAAAGACAATGGTGGGGGTCCAGGTGGACTTGGCAGGTGGCCACCAATATCCACCTGGATCATTCTCTCTTGAAAGGGAGATTCAAATCCCACCAGAAGAGTAGTTTTTAGCTCCAAAGAAGGAGCCTCAAGAGGAGCCTCAAGAAGTTGTGGAGTAGCCACAAATGGAGGGTTAGAGAGGAGGCGGAGTGGAGACATCCACTTAAGTAGAACCATTTAGAGAAGGGAGAAAAACAACCAGGGAAGCTGATAGATTAGTGTAGGATGCGAGGGAGTATGTGGGAGCTCCTTCAAATTTGTGTAGACAAAGGAGGTCACTTGAGAGGTACACTGGCTACATGGCTCTAATGACTCAGCTTGTAGAGACTTAGCCACCCTATTTTATGGAAGCAGTAGAGCAACTTATTTGGGTTGATGCCATGGTGGAAGAATACAAATCCATCATGAAGAACAATGTTTGGGAAGTGGTATCGGGACCCACAGATAAATAAGTTGTGAGTTTGAGATGGATCTTCAAAGTTAAGCATGCATTAGAAGGAAGCATAGAGAAGTATAAGGTCAAATTTGTGGCCAAGGGAATTGACTGTGAGGAAACCTTTGCTCCCGTAGAAAGGTATTCATCCATTAGATCAATTCTTAAACTAATTGTGTAGATGGGGTGGAGCATCCACTAGATGGATGCAAAAACAACATTTCTCAATGGTGTTATTAAGGAGGATGTGTAGATAGTTCAACCAAAAGGTTTTGAGACATTTGATTGGGAGTCTCATGTGTGTAGACTCAGAAGAACATCGTATGGTCTCAAATAGGCACCTCGTGCTTGGTACACCAAGATCGACAGTTATCTCACTGGTTTGGGCTTCACCAAAAGTGAAGTGGATTTGAACCTCTATCATATCTTGGTAGAAGGTAAATTTCTTATCATTGTTTTATATGTTGATGATATAATAATAGGTGATGAGAAACTGATCAGCTATTGCAAGGAGAACCTTGCAAGGGAATTTGAAATGAAGGATATGGCTGATTTTGGCAATGAAGGGAATATTTTCTTTTGATGGCAAGGTGATGGGGAATTGTTTGTGTCTCAAGGAAAGTATGCCACCAATATACTAAAAATATTCTACATGGAGAGTTTCAAGCCCATGGAGACACCTATAGTGACCAACTAGAGGAAGGAGACTGCCACTTCAGGTGAAGAGGTGGTTGCTACCATTTAATGGTAGTTAGAGGGTTCACTGATGTATCTTGTGAACACACGACCAAATATGTACTATGTAGTCAACTAGATGAGCCAAGCTATGGTTAGGTTGGCCAAATTGTATTGGAAGGAAGCTAAGCATGTTTTATGGTACCTTAGAGGCACTGCTCAATATGGATTATGGTACAAATGGAGAAAGAGGGAGTGAATATGTGTGGCTTCATAGATGTAGATTGGGTAGGGAGTCCATCTAACCGAAAGAGTGCATTAGGTAGAATTTTCAGTGTTGGGTCTGCAGTGATTTCCTGGTATAACAGGAAGAAAATATTTGTGGCACTCAACTTGGTAGAAGCATAATACATGGCTCCAAGTCAAGTAGCATGTGAGGAGATCTGGATGAGAAGGATACTCATGGGACTA
The DNA here is from genome assembly GCA_000404065.3 of Pinus taeda. Classification (NCBI taxonomy): domain Eukaryota; kingdom Viridiplantae; phylum Streptophyta; class Pinopsida; order Pinales; family Pinaceae; genus Pinus; species Pinus taeda. Next base: position 91,978 of record APFE031183231.1, read on the forward strand.
TTTGGTCAGATGATGGATCCAATTGTGATCTATTGTGATAATTAGAGTTGCATTAAGATCTATAAGAATCTGATATTTTGTGATCGATCCAAGCATATAGAAATTTGGTATCATCATTTACAAGACTATGTGTAGAGGTGGATAATGTTGCTTCAATAATTTGTGATAGAGGACCAATATGTTGACATCTTGAAAAAGGCTTTGTCAAGAGGGAAGTTTCAATTACACAGGGGTGAATAGGGGTGGTTGATAATCCCTTTATTGCTAAGAGGGAGTGTTGAGAGGTGCAACAGGAAAGTCTCAATTTGACTTTTCCTTGGTAAAATTGAGAAAATTCAAATTTCCACATTAGTAGACAAATTAGATGTAGTTAACTTATGTGACATGGCTCTTGTCACTTAGTTAGCTCAATAAATTCGAGTTAGAGGGCTTGGAGTTTAGTTAAGAATGTTTGATTGCTAAATTTTAGTAATCCAATTCAATTATATCTACTGGTGTTCAGTTAAACTAGTTCTAACAGTTGGAGGAAGTAGTGGAAGGTTGGTTGTGCAGTGGGACAAGAATTTAACTCAATGATCATCTAGTTAACTAATCAATCAACCTAAAATAACTAGTGCATCTAGAGAATTCGAGTTCCCAACTGTGGTGGAGATTCCAAGGCAGTGTAACAAGCAATTGTAAACTAGTTTAAGTGTATAGGTGTTGCATGCAGTCAGATGATCAATCCTTGGGAATTGCACAATCAATTGGAGGAAAATTCCTAAAAAATAGGGGTTAATTCTCTAGGATTTGTGCAAGGAAATAGGTGCTCAAGAAGAGGAATAAATTGATAATTTTGGTTCAGAGTTTTTCATTGAGCATTGAGATAGGTTATTCACTTGCAAGTTGAGCTCAGACAGAGTTAGCAATTGTAATACATCTCTATTCATCTGATTAATGCAAAGAGGCTTGAAGGGTTTTTCCTAGTTGGGTTCCCCTAGAAAAAATATTGTGCATGTGTGTTATTTCTTAATGTATGTATGAGATTGTTGTTCTAAATTGTGAATTGAATTCTGTAGGTCAGTAGAGTTGAATTGTGTCTCTTGATTTATATTAAATTTTTTTGAACAGTTGTAATTATATCACCATATTTTTACAGTATGCCCAAAACTTTGCCTAGTCTTAGCCTTCCTTGGTAGAAAAATCCATAATCAATAGCGCCATGTAGATACCAAAAATACCCTTTATCGTCATCCAATGTTTCTTTTTTTTTACATATACCTGCTTAATACTCCCACTATATGTGTTTTTTCCACTCTTGTACAAAACATTGTGTACATCAAACATCTGACCTTTTTGGCTTATGAAACATGGGTAATTTCCTCTTCCTCTTCTCATGTCTCGGGACACTGATCTGTAGATAACATTACACCTATAGGAATAAGGACCTTCATCAATTTACTTTCCTACATAGAAACCTTTGTAGTAGTTAATCGACAAACTTCTTATGATTTAACTAGATCTTCCTCTTTTCCCAATCTCTTTTAATTTTCATGACAAAAATGAAAATTGTAGCATCGATATCCTTCATATAAAATTTAGAGGACAATTTAGTTTTCACATATTGGATGATTTGATTGTCATTTCCAATCAAAAGAACAACATATACATACAAGAAAAAATAAAAAAGATGGTCACCAACTAATTTAGAATACACATAGTTATCCATTTTTCTCCTTATGAAGCCAGGTCCTTGTATATGTATCAAATTTTTGATAACACATCCTTGGTGATTTCTTTAACCCATATAAGGAATTTTTCAGCCTGCATACCAAATATTTCTCACTTTTCACTGCAAAGCCTTACGACTTCTTCGTGTAGATCTCTTCTTCTAGATCCCCATATAGGAATGTTGTTTTCACATCCAATTGTTCTACCTCAAAATAAAAAGCAACAATAGATAAAATAAGTCTAATAGAAGATAACTTTACAACAGGAGAAAAAATATCACAGAAGTCAATTCCCTACACCTCGAAATAACATTTTGCTACTAATCGAGTTTTTTATTTCTCCACTTTTCATTTTTCATTCAACTTCTTCTTAAACACCCATTTTCTGCCAATGGGCTTTCTTACCACCGACAACTCCACTAGATCCCAAGCCTCATTCTTGTCCAAGGTCTTCATTTATTCAATCATGGCCTTTTTTTAGAGTTTTCCATCCTTTTAATTTACTGCCTCCTTAACAGTTCTAAGAAAATCATCAATGATATAAAGAGAAAAACTTGAATGGAAATTAGGTGGAGTATACCTTTCTACATGCCTTATTTCCTAAATTGGTCTCTTCAAAAACAGAGTATGCGGTTCTTCTTGTTCTAATTCCTATTATTTTGTAGATTTATATTAACCATCCTTTAGTTAAAACTTATATTCTCTGGTTCTTTCTCTCTTGGTAGTACTTCTTGCTTGATAACATATTTCACTTCTCTAAATACCACATCTCAACTATACACAACCTTCTTTGTTTTTAGGTTCCAAAGCTTGTAACCTTTTAAACCATCTTTATAGTGAATAAAGATGTAACTCTTGTATTTTCTATCAAACTTAGTTCTATTTTCCTTTGGAACATGTACATATTAATCACAACCAAATAGCCTAAGATGTGTGAGAGATGTTTTCTTACTAGTCCATACCTCATGTGGATTCTTATCATCCACTACTAATGAGGGGGATCTATTTACCAAGTTATGTTGGGCAGCGGATCCCCCCATAATGGATTTTTGGGGCTTGTAGCCCGAATTTTGGTCAATATAATGTAAGACCCCGCAAAATGTGGGTGCAGAGCATGAGAGTCTAGTGTTGTTCACCCTAAATCATTGTAATTTAATATAGGGTGTGTCGGCCTACCCATAGTCCGCGGACCATGGGAATGTATAAATAGAGCGAGGCTCTAAGTATAGAAGCCAATTTTTGGTTAGTATTGATCTTAAGTGTTATGGGATTTTGAATGTGATACTCACTCTGAGTCTGTAAGTCCGAGTCATGGGTGGTAATAGTAGAAGGAGGCTCTACTGCTGTGTGCATAGAGGCCTGGTAGAGTCCGTAGCTATGTGCACGGACCCCTGCAGCTGAGTGCGCACGGTGGAATTGGGATTGTAACGAGACAGAAGAGTAATAAAAGCTAGTTGATTCAAAAATATCGTGCATCTATTTTTAGATATATGTTTATGATTCTATTATATGTTTATGCATCTCCTTACAGTTTATGATTGTGCACACTTGTTATGAATGTTGAATGATTGATAAGAATATTGGGTCCACAAAATTAAGTTAAGATCTATAATAATAATGCAGTAAGATAGCACCCCTTCTCGCTCTATACAAAGCTACACAAAGGTCAAACAGCTGCACGGAGTTGCATAGTTGTGCAGGATCGGTTCGTGACCTTTCCAGGTCTCATCAAGACATTCCTAGGGTGTGGAAACCTAGTTCCAACACCCTCCCATACTACCTTGGGTGAGACCTCAGTCCAAGCTCCACGGACTATTGACAAAAGGGTCGGTAGTTTCGGGATTTGTTTGGCTAAAACACTTCTGAACTTGGGTTAGGCCCCAACAAACCAATAAATAGTTCCGTTGCCAGGAGCTGCTCTTTAAATTCTGAAGCAAAAAGGGAGCAAATCTAGAAAAGGGTAGCATGGTGAGTTGCGGACCTTCACGCTACACTGGCATAGGGAGCTACGCGACAACAGGGGTGTGCACAGGGTTGGTATTTCACAAGGGTCATGGTCACGCAGAAGGGGCTACACTGCTACTTGGATAGACAAGGAAGTGACCGTTGGTGTCACTTTTCATGACAAGATGTCCTAGTTAAGGCGAAGAGGAGCGGGCGGCGGGTAATTAGATACGAATTAAGAGCTAGACTTAGAACACTCTACCGTAAATCTTGCATTAATGACCCAAATAAGGGGGAACGGTCGAATTTGAATTTCAACAGGCCTATAAATCACAACTGGTCATCCATCGACAAACCGTGGTGTCTTGAGAATTAAGTTATTGTGTTATCCAATAGGTATGGACCTGTCAAACTTTAACGCTTTGAGAGTAAGCCCAGTGTTTGCAACATTGCCAAAAGAGACGCAGGACCTTCGGGACAGTGTAATTTCGACAGCTAAGGACATCATGTCGAGCCCAACACCAATGGTGGGAGATGTACTGAAAATTCCTAGATAGGTAGCAGGATCGGTCTGGATGTCACCGCGAAACCCGCGGTCTGGTAAGCGATCTATGAAATATAAGGGAAAGATGGTGAATATTGAGACAAAAGATGGAATTTCGTTTAAAACTTCATCTCTGGGCTGTGTGCCCACAATGAAAATTGAAGATTGGGACCTTGCAGATAGCAACAATTCTCTTGCAAAAATGCAACACAAGCTTCAGCATACATTGAGGATAATGAACCAGAGATCGCAAGCTTGTTGCTCTTGCACAAAAAGTGCATGCATTTGGCATCTCAACTAGAGCTAAAATCCTATGGGTGATCGCTTTTTGTTAACCTAGCAGAGCAGAATGAGCATCATCAGTTAAGCGAATTGGTAGGGGCAATGGAGCAAGAGCTTGAAGAAGCGTTGCAGGAGGCAATGATGGAGCAACAGATTGTAGTGTGTCACTCATAGGGTTAGCGGACCACAAAGCCTTGGCAGTGCGACTTGCCACACCAACTGGGTGACTTAGGACAAGTCACGATGATTATGTTGGGGGCCTGTTGGGCAGCGGATCCCCCCATAACGGATTTTTGGGGCTTGTAGCCCAGATTTTGGTCAATATAAATTAAGACCCCGCAAAATGTAGGTGCGAAGCATAAGAATCTAGGGTTTTCCACCCTAAAGCATTGTAATTTAATATAGAGTGTGTCGGCCTACCCATGGTCCTTGGACCATGGGAATGTATAAATAGAGTGAGGCTCTAAGTATAGAAGGCAATTTTTGGTTAGTCTTGATCTTAAGTGTTATGGATTTTCGAATGCGATACTTGCTCTAAGTCTACAAGTCCGAGTCTTGGGTGGTAATAGTAGAAGGAGGCTCTGCCGCTATGTGCGTAGAGGCCTGGTAGAGTCTGCAGTTGTGTGCACGGACCGCTATAGCTGAGTGCGTAGTGCGGAATTGGGATTGTAATGGGACATAACAGTAATAAAAGCTAAGTTGATTCTGAAATATTGTGCATCTATTCATAGATCTATATGTTTATGCTTATGTTATATGTTTATGCATCTCCTTATAGTTTATGATTGTTCACACTTGTTATGAATGTTGAATGATTGATAAGAATATTAGGCCCATAAAATTAAGTTAAGATATATAATAATAACGTAGTAAGATAGCAGCCTTTTGTGCTCTGTATAGAGCTACGCGAAGGTTAGATAGCTGCGCGGAGCTGCACAGGTGTGTAGGATTGGTTTGCGACCTTTCTAGATCTCATCAAGACATCCCTAGGGCGCGGAAACCTGGTTCCAACACCCTCCCATACTACCTCGAGTGAGACCTCAGTCTGTGCTCCACGGACTGTTGCCAAAAGGGCCGGTAGTTTTGGGATTTGTTTGGCTAAAACACTTCTGAACCTAGGTCAGGCCCCAACAAGCCAACAAGTTACATCTACTATCCACCACCTTTGTCCATATTTCCTGTCATAACCCAACACTGCTGAGCATGCTCCTTTATTTTTCCATCAATGCCCTATTCATCTTTTCTACAACTCCATTATGTTGAGGTGTGTAAGGGTTAGTCTTTTGCCATGCTATACCAAACTTCTTACAAATATCTTCAAATTCCTTCCTGCATAACTCTCCACCATTATCTGTCCTCAACACCTTTATTTTCTTCTCCTTTTGATACTCTACTAAAGGCTTAAATTCTTTAAATCTATCAAAGTTTTCATATTTCTTCCTGAGGAAATATATCCATGTATTTCTTGAGAATTCATCTATAAATGAAACAAATAATGTAGATTTACCAATGTTGAAACTAACATAGGTCCAAACACATCAATGTGCACTATCTATAGCATTCCCTTTGCTCTCTTAGCACCAAAGGAGAATATCACTCGATTCCACTTCCCATATAAACAATGTTCACATAAATCAAAATCCATAGAGAAATTAGACATACCTTCAACCATATCATTACCATTTAATACTCAATGGCCCTTCTCTCTAATATGTCCTTATATTTGATGCCACAACATAGTCTTTTCTACAAAGCCTTCAATATTTTTTCCTTCTTCTACTCCACTCTTAGGAATAATGGAACTATTGCACCCATCACTAATAGAAATTCACAAAAACTTATACATACTTCCAATCTAAACTCCCCTCAACAATACCATTTATCCTTGAACCATCCTATAGGTATCCTTTTCAAATATTATTCTTACACCTACATCACTCATCTTGCTTATAGAAATCAAATTTCTAGCTAATCCTGGAATGTGCAAAACACTAGAGAGTGTTCTAATCCTTCCACCCATGAGATTCAACTTCAATTTTCCTCATTCTATGATTTTGGATACCAAGCCATATCCTAAGAAAAAATCACCACCATCATATTTTTAATATCCACAGAACACCACAGAACCACTCCCTATGGAAAGACATATGAAAGGATGCACTTGAGTTGACCAACCATGCCTCAAGATCTACATGTGTACTTGAAGAAGCCAAGTACACATCCCTTCATCTAAGGGGTTCTTTTATTATAGAGAAGTAGCATATTTAGATCCCTTCCATTTCTTAGGAAGTTTATATCTTAGTCTTTATTGTAATGCCCTTCTTTTCCACATATCCAACATACATTTACAAAATTTCTTGGAGATTTAGATCTTCCTCTAGATTTAGGTCTCCCACTCAAGAAATTATTTTTATTTCTATTATGGGAGAATCCTGTTATAAACAAGGAATATATGTTTTGGATTTTGACAATTCTCTATCTCATCTCCTCGATAACAAGGATGAGACTATTTCATGAAACTTTAACGTAGTTTCATTACGACCTATGGCAACAACCAGACTATCCTATCAGTCTGATGGAGAACATAACAAATTCATGCACTTATCTTCCTATGAAATCTTAATACAGATAGATAATAGATGATAGACCATAATATTAAAGGCATTAAGATGCTATGTCATTGTCGTCACCCTTCATCCTTAGGTTATATGACTTCTTCCACAAGAATAATTAGTTCAACAAGGAATCTCTTTGCCTTTTGATCCAAGTTGGTCCATTCTTTTGCTGACATCCCTGTTGGTGCAACACCTAGATCCATGATGATCCACTGATCTCTTTCCACCAATAAATCTTCTGTTTTGAGCTTCCACAACTTGAAACTCTATCCATTGAATTTACTGATTTCTATCATTGAGTGACTGACCACTTCGTTTTCATCACAAAAATCACTTATGAAGATCTCCCATTGTAATAGGGTCTACCACAGGCCCAAGACAAACCCATCAGCCATAAATGCATCCCTTGAAGCCAAAACTGCTCTAATACCAAATGTAGGTTTTAACCCTACACAGATAATTCTTCCAAACAAATTCTCAATCAAACAAAAGAAATTCAATGAAAAACACACACATTAACCGAAAGATTTTATCATGGAAACCAAAAACCGAGAAAACCAACAAGTTTTTTCTCAATATATTATCATTACAATGTTATAATGCAAAATGTGTATGTTGTAGCATTCATAAATCCCCAATCCATTAACCCTAAATTAGAATACAACCATAGTTCCTTTGATTGGATCTATAAAGCCATGGGAAAATTCAACATGTGCCTGAAAACTACTAAAAGTGAAAACCACAAAAAAAAAAAAATGTAAAAGAACTGCCCCTTCTCCCCCTTTTCACTTTTTATCTTTTATTTCGAGTGCTACCTTGAACCTTGTGCCAAGGGTATACTTCCCCCTACATATCCCCCAAACAGGGGGGATACCAACCTACCCTATGAGCTTGCTACATATATGGTGCATATAAGTCTTATAAAGAATATAACACATACCCAACATGAACTAGTAAGAATACAACCCCTACTAAAGCTTTAATGCTTTGCAATTAATCACATACTATAATGTGTGTTATGTGAGACCTCCTTCTTCTTAAAAGGTTGAATATGCTAGTGTATTAGAATACATTGGGCCATTATTGGGCACCTTGTAGGGATCCAAGGTCTAATATAGATCAAAAAACATGATGTCCATGCCCTACAAGTCTCCCAAACCTCACCTCAATTCTGCCTTAGTTTCCCTCGTTTTTCATAGGACTTCTTCCTCTCTCTTTGAGCAAACCCAATCATCTTCCTCTCTCCTAGTGGTTCATGGTAGACCTTAGGTGCCCTAGTACCTCCTTCCAACCTTCATCCACCTTTTTCACCCACTCTCACACCCTCAAAATAGTGAAAACTACTCTCGGCCTCCTCCTGTAGTTGCCCTGTTTTCCTCATGTAGATTTCTTGTGTCCTCCTGTAGATTTTCCTATAGGCTTTCTTTTGAAGGACGAGTGTTGGAAAAGCCTCTGGAAAGCCACCTAAGACCTCCTAGGACCCATCCACACCATCCTACATCCTCTCAAGTCCCAAAACCACCCTTCAACACCACCTATTCACTGCCACATTCACACAATAAATTACATGCATGTCAAATTCACATAAAAATAAATAAAAATCCAAAAATATATTGCTTTCTTATTTACTTTCAGAAATATCTTAGTTAGATGTTGTTTACTTACTTGAATAGGTAATGGCATTGCTTTCATGGTTTTCATTGTGTTTTTGGCAAAAGTAGAATTAACTTGTTAATTAAGGTTTACTAGACCTTTCTTTACATTCCAGCCTTTTTTTCCTTTCTGCAACTAGAATAACTTTTGTAGAGTAAGCATCCTTTCTTTCATCACACATAGAGCTTCTTCTGAGATTTATAAGAAGTTAGCTTGAGCTCCTAGTGATCTTGCGTCAGCGGACCAAGTGACAACCTACAGTAAGAACTAGTACTTGTGCATACAACACTGATGCTTCCAAGTTTGTTACGAACTACCGGGTTGATAAGAGTAAAGTAGGTAGCCCAGGAGTTGTAGCATTATTGCTACAATACTGGTGCTCACCACTTTTTTTGGTGCTGTTGCCGGGGAAGCATCAGAGTATTCTGTGATTACTGCTTTCTTCTATTTCCTATTGCAACATTCTGCTAATAGTTTATTTTAGAAAAAGTAGACTAGTCACTTCTTTTCTTTCAGTTCTGCATTCCTTTGCTTTCCTTTACAGTTCTGCAAATGTCATTTCAGAAAAAGTATACTAGACATTTCCTTTCTTGCAGTTCTGCATTTCCTTGCTTTTGTTTTTCAATTCTACAAATTTCCATTCAGCGAGTTCATTTCAACTAGTTGCAATTTATTTTGTTCAATCACAATTTTAGTTTCTATACGTACTATCAGTGCGGGGAAAAGAAAAAACAACTAAAATATTTCCTTTCATGTGTCATAGGAATAGAGATAACTCAGGAAGATTTTTTCCCAGCACCCCACTACTTCACACAACCAACCTTCTCTCTTCTTCAGTGGCTGCGATCAAGAAGAACCCTTAGGTGAACAACCAGACATATTTGAAGAGCCTATAGGGGAAGAATAAGAAGAAAACATTCCTCTAGAGCCAATGGATGAAAACATAAATGCTAGGGGAAATGGAGAAAGAATAGAGGGTACCTTTCCCATTCCGAAGACCAATGGGGACACCAAAATGAAAAATATAAGTCCTTCAGCCCTACCTCACTTCCATGGCCTGGCTACAGAAGATCCTAACACCTTCTTGTTTGAGTTCGCTATCATTTGTCGAACTTATGACTATGAAGAGGACAAGAAAAAGTTGAAACTGCTCCCTTCTACTCTCAAGGATGTAGCATTGCACTGGTTCATGGGGTTACCTGGCAATATCATCACAACTTGGGCTCAGATGCAGCAAGCCTTTAACAATAAGTATCGAGACTATTGTAGGACAAAATATACTAAAGAAGAAATCTTCCGAATGACCATGGGAAGTGATGAGTCCCTGGAAGACTACGAAGAGAGGTTCTAGCTTAATTACAAAAGGGCCAGGTGTACACTTGACCCAGAGTCTTTGAAGTTGGTCTTGCTCAGGGGGATTCAGGAAGATCTTTTAGACACCCTCCATCTACTGGCTGGGGGAGAAATTTACCAACTATCCTATGAGGACATAAAGATTGTTTTAGAAACCATTCTAGAGAAGCCAGAAAGAAAGGTAGGGGGAGTAAACCCATAGCGAGTGCCTCTTCTTCCAACTCATCCATTAAAGGTGAAATTGGGAGCATGATGGAAGACTTCAAGAGTGAGATGTTGCAGACTCTTTCCATGCAAATGGATAGCTTGCATATCAAAATAAAACAAGAGGAAACGAAGAGGGCTTTGGCCATTTTTTGTCCTAGATGCACCAGAAGGCATCCTAGGAATGAATGCCCATTGAACTCTATAGAGGTCTGTCCAGTCTATGTTATAGCTCTAAACCTCACTCTTGATGTTTGTGATGCTACACTCATGGCCTACGACAACCCCTCCTTCCAGACCTGGTCCAAAATTTAAAAAACAATGTTTTACTCCCTATACACGACATTGCCCTGAGATAAATGCATGTGTACACGGGTATGTGTATACCCAACCCGCGTATATGTTTTAAAACACTTAAAAAAAAAAATCTCCTTAATTTTGAGCGGAGATAACGGGTTTCACCTGTTGATTACCTATTAGTTCCCGTGGCCCAACTGTTCCCAACGAATTCCCAACTAAAAAACTACTTTGGGAGAAGTATAAAAGGCTTCAATGGGAAGGCCTAAGGGGAGGAGAGAAGAGAGAGAAAGATCACTTTGCTGAGATTTTCCCTAACCAAGTCTGAAGATCCTAGTGCTTCCATCACTTTCCCCATTTACAGGAAACCCTTGTTTCCTTGTGTGATGATGTCTTTCTACTACTTGAGATATCATGGAGTAAGTCATGGAAGGAGTTTGTTGAAGGCCTGAGACTGGATGAATTCGGAGGACGGTTTCGCTTGGAGCCTGCAAAAGGATGACTCAAGTGAAATCATTCCTTTCTGTACTTTAGTTATCTATAATAAAAGAAACACTTGTCTTTGTTCCTGATTTAAATCTTCTTCATGTTTATGATATCAATGTTATGATTCACATATGAATGGTTGTTTTAATTGTGTAACTAACTACCTTTCAATATGCTATAAAGATGATTTCTTTATGATGCTTGGTCCATATACTATTGTACTTTCTTGAATTGATTGTTTTGCAGGTTGAAGGAGCAAAAGGAACTCCAAGAGGGTTTGGACCCTGGCTGGATCTTCCCAAACAAAGGACCCCCAGGTATGCCTCTCATTGTAGAGTTTGTTTATATTAGCATCATGGCTGTGTGGAATGTGTGTTTCTCTGTGTAGATAGCCTCCAATCTGCTAGGGTATCAACCCAAGACCCTAGGGGAATTTATCCCTTAACAAAATTGGCAACTCGACTGGGGACAACAGTATTGTTGTTCCTAGTTTGGGTTTATTCAAGCCAATCAAGGCTCAGTTGTTTATTTGCTTGCTTTTACTGTGTAGTCTGTTCCTGTAGGAACTTGAATTGTAAGTTTGATCAGTTTCTTTAGGCTGTTTTTTATTTTTTCTTGTAGTATTTTGTATACATTGTTTTTCTAGTTTACAGAAGCGTATATATGCATGTTTCCTTAAGTAAACCTGTGTATATGCATGTTTCCTTAAGCTGAGTCGCTTATACACGTCGTTGTGCACTAACACAGTCGCGTATATCTTATAATTTTCAAGATTTTTCAAATCTTTTTGTTTCTGAAGGTCTATCTGGTAGTCTGATTCAATCCTGAACAGTTACTTTTCTTTGTCAGTATTTAGTTTTATAGCAAGTATCTGATTTCAAATTCTCTCTGATTGTGGAAAGTATTGGTCTTATTTGTTTTATTTCAAATGTCATCGTTTTTGCTTAAGCACACAAGATTTCCTGCTAGGAATCTTGGCTGCTTTGTATCTTCAGGGCAGAAAGGTTGATTTCAATCTTTGTGTCAAGTTTTGTTTTGGTGACTTTTTGGTTTGCATGTCAAAACTATATCTTTGTGACCATCTGATTTTCTTGCTTTCCGAAAGTTGTTGATTCACACTTTCTTGGAAAGTTGTCTTTTCAATCTTTTGGTGTTTTGCCAAGCTCTTGTTGCTACTCTTTTATTGTTAAGAGCATTTTGAAACACATTTTTTGTTGAGTTCTCACCTGTTTTGTGTTGCAAACTCACAAAGTGTTTTGTTGCCTATTCTTCGATCATAAAGTTTCAGTCTTGTTTAGAGAACTTTTGAAAAGTCATTTTTGTTTTACTTTTGAAGAAAACTTCTTGAAAACATGGTTTTGCTTTCTTGAACTTTGTTTTGATTTAGTTTCCTTTTTGTGAGTGAAAGTGCATTTTTGTTTGTCTTGAAACTTGCTTTTAGTGTTTAGATGAAAATGAGCATCAATAACTTATATTCTATCTAAACATTTGAAGTGGCAAATTAAAATTGATAAACAAGTTACTTTCATTTACTGATTTAAGAGTAGTTTTGAGTTTTGCACCAGCATGTACTTATTACATTAGGGAAAATTTGTGCATTCTTTTAGGCATCCATAGTTTTGTTAATTTTTGTGAGTGTGAAGCTTGAGTAAAAGAAAAGAAAAGAAAAATTTGTTACTTTCTTTGAAGTTCTTCTGAACCTAGTAGAAATATCTTTCATCGAAAAACAAAACAAGTGCATTTGCATATAGTTTGGTTTTTATTAATTTCTTTTGCGTCAAAACACCACTAGTTTCATTTCCTCCTACCCCTTGAATTAAAGAACAACCCATTTAAAAACAAGAGCTAATTAAAATATACTAGAACTTTTTATAATTGTCAAGTTAGACACACCAACAAGTTTTAAGATATTTTTGGGCCTTGGATTAGGCGAGTGGAGAGAAAACTCTCCAAGGCCATTTAAACTGTCAAACATAGGAGTCTGGATAGTGAGTGAAAATCGAATAGCGTTAGGGAGACCAGGAAAGCTCCGGATCTAGGAGTTAAGCATGAGGGTTTTTGAAGACAAGGAAGAGAGATACCCCCTCTCCTACTTGTCGGATCTTACCTCAAGACTGTTCTGCCTAACTTTTGACACGAGTTGGTAATCTTAGTTGCTACTCCTAGGGATCTACATAGGTGGCTGCGGAGGGGAATCCTGTGGCACCTGAGGTCGACATTGTATCACTCTCAACGGTACTACTAGAGGGCACCCTTGTGAAGCTTGGGGGCTTGTACCGGCGCAGGCTGTTGTTAGGAGGTCAACGTAACTTCCTCTGTTACCTTCACTGGTAAGATTGGGCCATCATTATCCTAGACTATCTTCGGAAGGCCCCTTACTTCACTTTCTTGTATTTTGGTGTCCGATCCTCATCACCTGGAGTGGAAATACTTGAAAGTTGTTTGACTAGATGATATATTTTAGGGACTTTTAGTGTGTGCTTTGTTCTCTTAGTTGGCCTAGCTTTCATTTTTTCTTGAGTCTTTAACTAGATCTTAATAAAAAATTCAAAGTGGCTGACCGATCACCTAGACGGTCTCGAAGACTTCGTGTTCTCTTACCACCAAGTTTAGAGCCTTCTCCTAGAAGGCGCAAAGGTAATACTGTCGGTGGGTTTCATCCCATGGCAGCTGATGCATTGGGGATTGATCCTTCTCTTGGGGGCATTAGTGTTCAAGAAAGGCCTGGAACTTCCATAGAACAAGAGAGGAACACTCCAGTTCTTTCTCGAGTTCTCTTTCAAATGGAAAATAACATAGAGGTAGAAGAATAGAAGAACTCCTAGAGTCGTTAGCAGCTCTGAATTCTCCCCTACCTTCTAGATATCCAGAAGTATTACAATACCTTGGGACTCTAACGCATAGACCGTCAAGTCCAGGTCACATTACGCACTTACCATCGATGACCACTACTGGAAGCATGGCTTCTACAACAAGTGCTACAACTATGCAAACTCCAACATTAGTATAAGGGGGAGGAACTATTTCCATCCCCTCTGCTTCTTTATTTGGGTCTTTTGCTAGCACGACCTTAGTTGGGTCTACCTCCATTCCTTCTATGAGTGGCAATTCCCAAGCCAATGCTTTTAGTTCTGGATTCTTCCCGTTTGGCACCCATTCGTAGGGTATTCCGTCAGTTCTATTTAGTGCCTCCACATCCACGATGGCTGGATCGACCTCATTTCAGGGTTTTCCTTTTGGAAGTGGTCATATACCATATTCCAACCCAACAATTGGATTTATGCCTTTTTCTTCTTTAGGAAAAAGCAACAATCCTTTTCAAGGATGGACTAACCCTACGGTTAGTGGCATGGGAACTGGGAATTTGTTTTTCGGCCAACAAGGGAATGGGTCGTACTCCATAGTTAGTCTGTTTCGAAGTCTTCCTCCCTTAGCTTCTGCTTGGAATCTGTATCAAGGGTTATCGACTCCTTATAATCCTTTAGGAGGGAGCTTCGCTGGTTATGGAGGTTTTTCGACTAGAGTTGGTCAAACTCCGAGTTTTGCTGGATCACAAGTCTCGCCTTTTGGTTCAGTTGGTTCTGCTGGTTACTTCGGGCAGCCTGGTGCTTTGCAAAATCTAGGCCAATCTTTTCAAAACTTTGGGAGCTCTGCCCAGTCTGGGTGGACTCCCCAAGGTCCTCCTAGGCTTCCTTTTCTAGCAACTTTGAACTTGCCGGATCTCACAGAATTAACAAATGATCCAACCAAATACGACCTGGCCTAGCCTCCGGTCCCAACCAAACTCCCTTCGGACATTCCAAAATTCGAAGGGAAGGGCAATGAAGACCTAGGCGACCATGTAACCAGGTTCCATTTGTGGTGCTCATCAAACTCCCTTATTGATGACTCGATTAGGTTGAGACTTTTTCAACGCACCTTGACTGGTAATGTGGCGAAGTGGTATATAGAGTTGCTAGGGGGCAGCTTTACATCTTTCGTCGACTTAGCTAATATTTTCTTAAATCATTTTTAGTTTCTTGTCTGTTATGATGTTGGAACTGAACTTCTGGCCACTTTTCGTCAAGACACGACAACTCACATTTCTGATCATATTCAGGAATGGAGACAGAGAAAGAGGCTTATCAAAGCTGAAATTCCTCCAGAGTACGATCTCAAATGGTTTTTGAAATATTTACAACCTGAAATCTCTAAGGATGTCTCCATGTCTGGAGTCTATTTTGAGGAGCAAGCTATTTTTAGGGCCCAACAATTAGAATTGATTTACTCTCAGTCTGGGATCCTACAAAAAATATTTCCAGATGCTCCTGGGTCTAAGGTTGATATAGCCAAGTCGAAGCTAGGTCCCCATGTGGATGGTATCTTTGGATCGGTAGACACAAATGCAGTGAACTTGTTGAGCCGATTGCAGCAGTTGTCTTTGTAAACTGCTCCTAACAACCAGGTCACATTGTCTAACCCTTCATCTTCCCAACCCTCTTCGATTAATGCCATCCAATTTGATAACCCCAAAGGAAATAAAAATTCCAATGGAAAAAATAAAGGACGAGGTAAGAAAAAGAGTTAGGATGGGAAGGTTGACGCAAATAAATCCAGCAATAATGCTGGTGGTGGTAGAAATGAGTCTAGAAAGAAAGTCAAGTTTCCATGCAAGTTATGCAGTGGAGACCATTTAACTCATCTCTGCCCAAATATTCAGGACACTCAGTGCTTGTTAGAGTAGCAAGGGACTTCTAGTTCTCAAGCTGTGTTAACCAACCCTTTTTCCCAAGGGCAGCAATTGCTTGCTGATGCGAGCTCAAATCCTGGTACCTCCACAGGGGGGCAACCAGGAAGGGGAGAAATCATCAAATGTTTTCATGATAGATTCTAATGTCCATGTGGCCACTTGGTCGCATGGTTACGGTGAAGCTGAAGCTTCCAAGGACAAAGGTGCTCTCGGAAATACTAACCTTCATATTGAGCGACCCCTTGTCGAGACTATACCACGGATACCGAAAGGTTCCACTAGACGCACGACTATTAATCCTAATGCTAGGGCCACCTAGAATTACTCCATTGTTGAGGATCTGGCTCAGAGTCCATGTGCCATGTTCGCTTTAGAGGTTCTCCAGTCATGTCCAGCTCAACGAAGTGCTTTACTGTCAGCAATTGGGGTAGTTGATCCAACTAATTCTTTAGCTCTCACTTTTGATATGCATAATGTCAAAAAGAGGCTTCCTCATCATATGGCTTTCTAGATAAAGTCTACTTACCGGAAAACTAATATTTTTTGCACAATTATAGATGAGGGAGCTTCCACGTGTGTCATGTCTATGTCATGTGGGAAGGCCATTGGATTGCCTTTGGTCATTCCTTCACCTAGCCTCTTGATAGCGTTTTATGGTCATTCTCATAGGCCATATGGGATTATCGCAGCCTTTCCTATATGTGTTGGAGGAAAGGTCATTAATATTGAAGTAGAAGTCATTGATGCTAACCTAGACTATAATCTCCTCTTAGGAAGGAAATGGGTATACGAAATGGACGTCGTTGTTTCGACTCTGTTTCATGTCATTTACTTTCCTCATGAAGGGAAAATCGTTAAGGTTGATCAATTGGATTATTGTCCAATTGATCCTCAAGCAACTTCTGACTCTACTGTTCCCTTAGTGGATAACCCCCATCTTCCTACTGAGAATCTAGGAGTCGGGATGTACTCTTCATTGATGGGTACATTTGATCTTCCCCCTCCTGCAGCTAGAATAGATACAATTTCATCCTCCAAGGACCCCTTACGAAAAGCGTTTGTTCAAGCTCATTATTTTTCGGATCCTAGAGCCTCATCTTCATCTGTGATCACATCAGATGACGGTAAGCTGGGTGGAATAGAATATCTTATGTCTATAGCAAAGCCTAGATGTGAATCTATTGATAACTCTGCAGATGATCATCCTACTCCTTCCTCATAGAAATATTTAGATGGTGATGTGGCTCATATTCGGACCCTTAATTCCACTTCTGCGTTGGATTTCTTGGATATTGTTTTTCCATCAAACGAAGTGATATTCGAAGTAATGACAGTTGTAGATTGACCTTTGGAAGATTTACATTGTCGTTTGTGTGTTCTTCCTCCTTTGCATGAAGTCGAATCTAGGTCCTCTAGTCTGACTAGCGATGTTTGTACGGTTCCTTTGGCTCCAACACAATTATTCGCCGAAGGAAGTATATTGATTGGTTCGATAATTGTACCTATAAACATCCCTAGGAGCAAATTGGCAAAGCCCCCTGATCAGCTCTACCTTAGGAAGTACTTTGCTTAGGTTTTGGCCAAGCAATGGCTTCTTTGTACATTTTGTATATTTTTACATATCTCATCGAGAGTTTTTGATATCAACACTTTTTGGTCTGCTGTGGTAGGTGTTGATGGATGACTTGGTCTATTTTGGATTCACTGATGGTGCTAGTCGGCACACTCGGAACCTCACTTCCGCAGCTTGGGTACTCTACTATCCAACTGGTCAGTTGATGGTATCTAGGGGAGTATGCATTGGTCCCGCTTCAAATAATATGGTTGAGTATACTATCGTCATTAATTTACTATCCGAGGCAATTTCCCACGAAATCGACTTGTTGGTAGTTTATCTTGATTCACAATTGATAGTGTCACAATTGAATAACATTTATCGGGTAAGTGATCCATGTTTATATCGTCTGTATTTAAAGGTGAGGTTGTTGCAAACATCATTTACTTATATTAATTATTTGCACATTCCAAGATCTCATAATTGGTTAGCTGATTCTATTGCTAATCAAGCATTATATTGGCACATCAATCATTCATCACAATAAAATCAAGCATCAAAAAGTCAAACTGTATATATATATATCATAAAACATCTGAAGTGTACATAAGTCTATCCAAAATAATGTACAAAATTGGGACTCAAATGCCCATAATCATGTCCAGTACATCTAATGCCTCGGCTCAGGATGAGCAGCTAAGTAGGCAACTACTGCATTGCACACACGCCTAAGAGTGCGAACCCAGTCTTGTGGCATGCCAACCACATGACGCTGCATATCTACAAGAAGGTCCTCTACGGTCGCCATCAGTACTTTGTGAGTTAGTCTCACCAAGTGCCACTGAACTGTGTGTAGAAGTCGCTTTGTGTCTGCAGCTGCCTCTTCGTCCCCTCGGCCGCGACGTCTGTGCCCTGGGAACTCATCTGGTCGTACCGGCCCAATATCTAGAACATGATCATCATATTAGTCATTTGAATCCTATCAAAACATTTTTCAAAGTTCATTATTATATTTGAAAAATCACAAAAAAATTATAAAAATAAAAAAACACTTACCAATGTCACCCCATGCTGCGGTCGGTGGTAATACTAGATTGAGATCTCCTCGGAAATCCAACCCAGCATAAGGGTAGTCATCTATGGCAATGATTTGTTGCTCCCACTAGGAGAAGAAGTCATCGTCAAATGTAGTCCATGGAATGTCCCCACCTCCTAGACGTTTCATCAAGTCAACCCACCTACCCATTCATGGATCTCGTGTGGCGCTGATTGAAATTGGTACTTTAGGACGAAGTGCAGGGACCCTCTCAAAAAAGAAAGAGCACAAAATAGTTCCGTATCCAAATTTTTTGGTCTGCCCTCTCTTGATGGAAGTAAGCTAGCTTTTTAGGCTAGCAAGAAGAGGAGTACACCAGTCAAATACGGTGGTGAGACAATCTACCGCCAAGCTCATGGCTAGCCGTGATGCCTAGTGTAGAGAAGTTGATCCGTTCACTCTAGCTATAATGAACAAGATTATCCTTAGAGATAAACTCTCCACATTTGTGATTGAAATTTGACTTCCAACCTTTTTTGGATGTCTCGGGCAATATATATATACGTAGTCCTCGATCGAGAGATTGCCTCGTGTCTTGCCCCTGGAATGTACTACCTCTCCCCTTCGGGAAAGGCCTGTGATGAAATAAATGTCTTCCACTTCTATCCTGAGTGGCATCTGGTCAATCATAAATGAATCATCCTCGATGCTCCAGTAGTGAATGAGCATCTCAAGCAGGCATGTGTTTGCTTTCATATTTGGCATTTTGAAGAATTTTAGCAAACCACATCCCCGTAAGGCATCCAAAGCATTGGGATCATTCATAACCTCATCATCCACTAAGCTATGCTGTCTTTCTCGCCACGTGACTGACATCCTGAAGAAAAAATGATTTTAGACCGTTAGTTTTTTTGTTTGAAATGTTTGCGGCATATACACGGGTCCATTTACACACAGTCGTGTGTAGGGCTTGCGTGTATGCGGGTTTCATATATCCAACCCGCGTATACGTCGCGGTGAAATTTTTGACAAAAAATTCAACGGTAAAACTTAAATTAAAAATTCTAAAACCAGTCACAATTGAATGCAAGACAAGTATAAAGGTTACTTGGTGATTTTGGAAGGATCTTAACGGTTGAATTTTACGTATGGAAAATTTTTCTCTTTTTGCTCCACTCCTCTGCTCTCAAACTCAAATGGTGAAAATGGTGAGTCCAAAAACTATTTTATAGGCTTTGAAAATGCAAAATTTTTTCAAAACTTGACTTTGTTTGGTCTCATGTAACTTTTAACTTGGGAGCTTGGAATGCCGAGAATGGTTTGATTTTCAGGACATTTTGGACATTTTTCGACAGTTTCGAGACGGTTCCATGACTGCTGGCCCGTCATGGAAGGTATCGTTTTCTCACTGGAATATAGGTTAGGGAAGCCATTTTTCCATTGCATTATGCATACTAGCCTCCATTTATCGATACACTTGCCATAGGGTCGATCCCATTGTGTTATGGTTCGCAAACCACTTTCACTCACCGATTTTTTAATCATGACATGATGGTAGAGCCATCCTTTTCATGGGCATCGTAGTTAGCACCTCACTAACATTTGTTGCCCATGTTGCTCTGATCTAAGTAGGCTTGGGAGTCCTCTGTAGTCTCGCCATGACTTATGCGATCAAGACTCATTCCTCTTTGCTTCTTCGCTTTGTTCTGGCCTTATACCCTAGAGGCTCCTTCGTGTTGAGTTGTACTACTGCATTGCATTTTGACCATTTGCACTTTTTGGCCTTGAGCCGACTTCACCTGAACTTGCGTTTAAGCCAACTTTTGACCATGACAACTACAAAATCAAAATTGCATTCCCTTGACTTCTGCAACTTGACACACCTTGACCCATGGAAGGAACACACCTTTGAGTGTCTTTGACCAATTTTCACCTCTTTGCATTGAGCATAGGATTGTTCCAATCCCAGGAACTAGATCATCTACTTCACCGACACTCATTCTTTCCACTGTACTATAGCGTTCTTTTATTCTTTTTCCAGCTTAAAAGAAAAAGACAAAAAATTATATATTCCCAAAAGAGTGGGAACAGGACAATATTTCCATTTATTATTGGCAGCTAGAGTCAATCGTGTCACCTTTGAAAAAAGCACTTAAAAAAAATACTCCTCCATTTGGGCAGGATTTAGTTTGACTTAGGTATGCCTTAAC
Organism: Pinus taeda; assembly: GCA_000404065.3. NCBI lineage: Eukaryota > Viridiplantae > Streptophyta > Pinopsida > Pinales > Pinaceae > Pinus > Pinus taeda. The sequence goes on from APFE031183231.1 coordinate 112,595, forward strand.
CTTGTTGTTGAGTCAGTTCTCCCCCGATTTGTTATCTCTTCCAATCATATGGAGGGTTCGTTCGTGCCTCCTGCACAATGAGCTTATACAGAGTCATCATATGCCATCGCATAGTCATATTGAGTCGTGATTTTGTTCAAGGGAAGTTAGCCTGAGTCGGCCTCTCTACGGTGTCTCTTGACTCATTTTCAGTCGGCCATCCCTAGTTGTCAGTATCATGTCTCTCATCACATCAGCTATATTGGTCCTTTACTCGTGCCAGTTTGAGAAGGTCCCCATTGACTTCTTGCTGGCGGGTCTTGTCCTTATCGATGACGACATCTTGCTCTGAGGACAGGCCTAGAGCTACACCCTAGCCCTATTTTCATTATTGATAGGTCACCTTGTGCTCAACATCGATCAGTATCATGGGTCTTTGACTGAGTGGTTTCCCTTGTGTTCGACATCAGCTTACATTATTACACGTTGGGATTCGTGTATTACCTTGGTTTCCATTTGACCCTATTGGTGGATACCTTTCCTCTGTGTCAACTTTCATTATTGGTTGGTTCAAAGGGTTTCTATCGTGCACTAGCCACATCTTGTGTACGCCGGAAACGTGCTTCAGTCGGGTTACTACATATTTTTCGTTCGATTCCTTCCACATTATTGGCTTACGGGTTACACTCATGCTAGATTGATGAAGGATGCCTTAATGCCTTCCTTCTAGCATATCTTTCCCTATTGACTATGACTTATTGCTTTGGGGCAAATATCTAGGGTCCATTTGGCAGTACCTTGGGGTTTGTAGTCATTAGTGGAAGATCCTTCACTATCGATAGTGGGAAACCATCATTGTCTCCTGATTGATAGATTCTTATAGGTGTTCGACTTCAGCTCATCTATTCACACTTGTTAGATTGTACTGGGTACCTTGACGCTCATTATCATTATTAGTGAGTAGTCTCATGTTTGTTAGCGGTATACATCAATGGCCAGTAATAAAGCGATTTCTCACATGGTCGACTTTAGATCATTTATTCCCATGCTGTAAAAATGTACCACGATGGTCGGTGAAGACCTCAGGTTGTATCAGCATTCATTGGTTCACTTTCCAGTTTCTCCTGTCGCTACTAGTTGATACCACTCCACCTTATATGTTGCAGTCATTCATGGTGATATTTTATATGTTGTCACGTGAGTTTGCAGTGTAGTACCATCTTATTCCATCATGTGCATTTGGTACTTTTTGGGATCAGCCTTTGATATCAGTAATCCGCTTCATCCTTCAGCATCATTGACATTCTTATATGTGATATTCAGACATGTACTTGTTCGATCGTGATCAGATGATCCACTATGTATTTTCTAGTTTTTTACTTGTATACTTAGTGGATCCACTTGTACTTGATATGCGAACATGCTATACTTTCTCTGAGCATGGGTATGCCCGCCTCAGATAGTGTTTCTTTCTGATCTCCTTTTGTGGCTTGGCAGGCTGAACTCTGGTGAAGTCATTCTCAGTTTTTGGCAGATTTCCTTTCCATGAACTTGCTTAATACATTTCGGCCATCATGTACCCCTTCTGACCTCATATATTAGGGGGCATATGTTATAGCTCCAAACCTCACTCTTGATGTTTGTGATGCTGCACTCATGGCCTAGGGCAACCCCTCCTTCCAGACTTGGTCCAAAATTTAAAAAACAGTGTTTTACTCCCTATACGTGACAGTGCCCTGAGATAAACGCGTGTGTACACGGGTCTGTGTATACCCAACCCGCATATATGTTTTAAAACACCTAAAAAAAATTAAATCTCCTTAATTTCAGGCGGAGATCACGGGTTTCACTTGTTGATTACCTATTAGTGCCTGTGGCCCAACTATTCCCAACGAATTCCCAACTAAAAAATTACTTTGGGAGGAGTATAAAAGGCTTCAATGGGAAGGCCTACGGAGAGGAGAGAAGAGAGAGAAAGATCACTCTGCTGAGATTTTCCCTGACCAAGTCTGAAGATCCTAGTGCTTCCAGCACTTTCCCCATTTACAGGAAACCCTTGTTTCCTTGTGTGATGATGTCTTTCTACTACTTGAGATATCATGGAGTAAGTCATGGAAGGAGTTTGTCGAAGGCTTGAGACTGGACGAATCTAGGGGACGATTCTTCTTGGAGCCTATGAAAGGACAACTTAGGTGAAATAATTCCTGTGTGTACTTTAGTTATCTATAATAAAATAAACACTTGTCTTTGTTCCTGATATAAATCTTCTTCATGTTTATGATATCAATGTTATGATTCTCATATGAATGGTTGTTTTAATTGTGTAACTAACTACCTTTCAATATGTTATGAAGATGATTTCTTTATGATGCTTGGTCCATATACTGTTGTACTTTCTTGAATTGATTGTTTTGCAGGTTGAAGGAGAAAAAGGAACTCCAAGAGGTTTTGGACCTTGGCTGGATATTCCCAAACAAAGGACCCCCAGGTATGCCTCTCATTGTAGAGTTTGTTTATATTAGCATCATGGTTGTGTGGAATGTGTGTTTCTCTGTGTAGATAACCTCTGATCTACTAGGGCATCAACCCAAGACCCTAGGGGAATTTATCCCTTAACAGCATGTGAAGAAAATCATTCTACAGATAAGTTCCCTTCCTTGCCCGGTCTTAAAGCTGTATACCAAGGGGCCGAAGGAGCCACGGAATAGATCTATTACAGAAACCAAAGGAGGCCGCATGGACCTAGACCATACCAGTAGGGGGTGCAAGGGACATCTCAGGCATACTACCACCCCAACCAAGTCACCTCCATACCTTCTTGGGGCCCTCCTGCTCATCCTTCTTGGTCCCTCCTCCTTGGTCCTTCACATCTCAGTATCATGTCCAACCAGCCGCTCATTCATTTCAACCCTATGCTCAGCCACAACCTCAGTGGAATGAATCTCATCAGGGGTGGAGGCCCCAATACAACTCTCCTCCCGCTCTTCTACCTCCACCACCTTCCCAACCACAACAGTTACCTTTTGCTCCATCAAGGTAACCCCAAATGCCTGCCCAGCCAAATCCGAACCCGAACAACAGACAAGCTCAGCAAATATGTATTGGGGAACCATCATGCCCAACTTATGTGGTGGAGATTCAAGAAATCAACTTACGATCTAGGAAAGTTCTCCCAGATAGGCAGCCTCCACTTAGGGAGGTTGAGGAAGATAAAAATGAAAGTGAACCTAAAGTAAATCCACCCTTTCCTGAGAGACACTCCATGACAATCCAGCCTACCCTAGAAGAGACTAAGCTCCTGGGAGAATTGAAACATTTATGTGTAAAGATACCACTTCTCCAAGCCATAAAAGATGTACCTATCTACAATAGGTTGATCAAAGAGAAGTGCTTTAGGAATCCAGGAAGGTGCAAGAGAGATGCCCCAACCATCAATATCATAGGACAACTGTCCGACCTGATGTTGGGGCAGATAATCTGTCCAAAATATGTGGCTCTTGGAAGCCCAGTAGTTGATGTCCACATCAATGGCACAATGGTCCCACATACCTTGATTGATCTGGGAGCTGCCATTAATGTGATGATAAAGGACACAATGCTTAAACTTAACCTCTAGGGATCCTTGAGGAAGACCACAATAGTGCTGAAGCTAGCAGACCGCTCCACTGTGACCCCTGAGGGGATTGTGGAAGATATGATAGTCTTTGTTGATTCTTGGGAGTACCTGTTGATTTCTTAGTTCTCCAGCCAAACACAAAGCTCGCTAGGTATCCTCTCATCCTGGGAAGACTCTGGTTGGCTACAGTCGATGCTTATATTAGTTGCCGAGCTGGGAACATGACCATCAAGAACAGGCATATGTCCAAGCAGTTGACCCTATATCCTCCTACACAACCCTTCCTAGAACATGATCTACCTCTCTGGTTGGAGGAGGAGGATGAGGATGAAGTTTATTCTGCATCGCTTTGTGCATTAGACATCGCCAAGGGAGGAAAACCGCAAGATGAGGATGATATGATTGAAAATTTGATTCAGAATCCACTTCCCAGTGTATCACCATTAGAGGACATAGTAAGAGAAACCCAAAAAAACCCCTCAATTGATCTCTATGCGGCTGACTCCACTTCTCTCCGTGTTAAGAATATAGAGTTCGGCCCAAAAGAACATTGAAAATCAATCCATCCTTATCCACTTCCCAGCAGAAGGAACTGTGCAGCCTACTGAGAAAACATCTAGATGCCTTCGCCTGGAGTTGTAAGGAGATGAAGGGAGTGCACCCTTCAGTATATACTCATCATATATACATCAAGGAGGATTGAAAGCCAGTCAGGCAGCCTCAAAGGAGGATGAATCCAAAACTTAAAGATATTGTCAAGGAAGAACTGCAGAAATTGCTAGATGCAAGATTCATCTATCCCATCTCTGACAGTGAATGGGTCTCTCCTTTGGTGCTAGTGCCAAAGAAAAATGGTAAGTGGAGAATCTGTGTTGGCTATCAGGAATTAAACAAAGCCACTAAAAAGGACCACTTTCCTTTACCTTTCATATATCAAGTGTTAGACGGTCTAGCAGAGGAAAAGTTTTTCTCTTTCCTAGATGGGTTTAGCAGGTACAATCATATTCAAATCAGCTCGGAAGACCAAGATAAGACCACTTTCACTTGTCCTTGGGGTACCTTTGCATACCAGGTCCTTCCTTTTGGTTTGTGCAACACTCCAACCACTTTCCAAAGAGTGGTATTGAGTATATTTTCTAAACTGGTTCATGATGCAGTAGAAATATACATGGATGATTTTACTCCTTATGGCTCTGACTTTCATGAAGCTTTGTCTAACTAAGGAAAAGTTCTAGATAAGTGTATTGAGATGAACTTGTCCCTCAGTCCGGAAAAATGTGAATTTCTGATGACTGAAGGGACCGTGCTAGGTCATGCAATATCTCAACAAGGACTGCAGGTGGACCCCAACAAAATTTCCATCATCCAAAGGGTCCCACCTCCTCAAAATGTGAGAGATGTCAGAAGTTTCCTAGGCTTAGCTGGATATTACAAAAGATTCATTAAAGAATTCAGCAAGATAGCCTCTCCTTTGTTTAGCCTCCTAGGTAAAGATGTCAAGTTCATATGGTCGAAAAACTGTTAAGAATCCCTAGATACCTTGAAGAGCAAGCTCGTGACTGCCCCAATTCTTAGAGGCCCAAAATGGGCCCTACCATTTCACATTCACACAAATGCTTTGAACAAAGTGATAGGAGCAGCCTTAGGACAAGTTGATGAAAAGTTACCTTATGCCATATACTTTATAAGTAAAAATTTGTCAAAGGTAGAGTTAAACTATACAGTGACCGAGAAGGAACTCCTAGCTATCCTACATTCCTTAAACAAATTCAAACATTATATCACTGGATATCGAACCTTTGTGCACACTGATCATGCTACAAATAGATATCTAATGAACAAACCATATGTAAATGCTCGCATTATTATATGGTTTCTTTTACTGCAACAGTTTGATTTTACAATTATTGATAAGCTTGGTAAAGAGAATGTTATTGCTGACTTTTTGTCTAGAGTGAATTTTCCTGTAGGTGAAGAAGGAATGGTCGATGACCAAATGTCAGATGAAAACCTATTTTCTATATCAGTACTATCTCCATGGTTTGCTGATATAGAAAACTACTTGGTTTCAACATAGTTCCCATCACACTTGTCCTCAAAAGAGAAAAGCAAGATGGTAAGGAAAAGCACTCGTTTCACCTGGATTCGGGGCAATCTCTTCAAACCTGGCCCAGATCAAATCTTGAGAAGATGTGTCACGGAGGAGGAAGTCTTTGACATCCTCCTGACCTATCATGACAGGCCTTGCGGAGGTCATTTTGCAACAAAGAGAACCGCCTTCAAGATATTGTAAATAGGCTACTACTGGCCCACTCTTCATCAGGATGTGAGGAGATACATGAGCCAATGTGATTGGTGTCAAAGGACGGGGAAACCCACTCCAAAGGATGAAATTCCCATGCAACCTCAGGTGATCTTTGAGCCATTTGAGAAGTGGGGCTTGGACTTTGTGGGACCTATCAACCCCCCTTCACAGTAGAAGCAGTACATTATTTTGTCCACTGACTACCTAACAAAGTGGGCAGAGACAAAAGCAATCAAAGTAGCAATAGAAGAAAAGTAGCTGAGTTTTTGAGAGAAAACATATTCTACAAGTTCAAGTATCCGAGAGAGTTGTTCACAGACCAAGTCAGTCAATTCACTTACAGCTTGATTTAAGACCTGCTCACACATCATAAGGTCAAGCACAAGAATTCCACCCCTTACCATCCACAAGCCAATGGGCAAGTGAAGGTCAATAATAGAGCTTTGGAATGGATTCTAACCAAGGTAGTGAGCAGAAGTAGAAAAGAATGGGCAAATAGATTAGATGAGGCCACTTGGGCCTATAACACGATATGGAAGACCACCACAGGGTTCACACCCTATGATCTGGTCTATGGGAAGAAGACTTTGTTGTCAATAGAGTTTGAATTCAATACCCTAAGGATGGCAGCTCAGCTAGACCTAGACCTCAACCATGCACAAAAGGAAAGGTTACTTCAGCTCAATGGATTGGATGAGCACAGATTGCAGGCCCTTCTCCATACATAGGTAGTTCAGCTTTAGAGAAATATATGGCATGACAAAAATATCAAGGAGAAGCAATTCCAAGAGGGAGATTGGGCACTACTCTATGATTCAAGATGCAAATATTTTAAAGACAAGCTGAGGACAAGATGGCTGGAACCCTACACTATGGAGAAATTCAATGAAAATGGTTTATTTCTGATCAGAACCATTGGTGATGAAGCCATCCCCATGCTTGTCAATGGACATCGGTTGAAAGTCTACAAGAAACCCCTCTCCAAGCAAGAATACATTGAAGATTTGAATAAGATAGTTATGGTAGTGGAGCATGTCTTAGCCTCCACTTCACCCACTCACCGAAGAAAAAGAAAAAGAAAAAAATAAGGACTCAAGTGAAAACCTCCATGAGGTGCTTGAGTCCCATCATTAAGCTGAAAACCTCTTCTGAGGTGGCCTAGTGATGTCAAAAAAAAGAAGGAAAAAAGAATAAGACCCCTAGGTGAAAAAATCCCTTGGAGGTGCCCAAGGCAAACAATTAGGGTGAAAACCTCCTTGAGGCGCCTTAGTTGTTTTCAAAAAAACCAAAAAACAAAACAAAAGGAGAAAAGAAAAAAATGAATTTTCATTTGCATTGCAGGTTTGCAGGAGGACTACAGGAAGCAGAAGAGGGTGCCAAGGGAACCCTAACATCCACACCAGCACTTATCTTATCTTCTCCACACCTTCCTCCATCATATTTGGCATCTCTTTCACCCCATTCTACTTTTTTTCCCCAAAACTATGTTTTCTATAGAAGGTTGTGTGTTTTCTACAGGAGGCTCCTCTATGAATTACAGAGAGCCAGAAGTGGCTACAGAAGGTAGTTTGAGGGACAAAGAAGCTTCATGAAGAACCTATAATCCCTCCTACAATCTTCAAACCTCCTTTCCATCATTTCTCAACCTAGATCACACCCCAAGCATCATTTTTCTCATGTCCAAGAAAACCACAGAAAAAACAGTTTTCCAATATAAAAACAAAAAACAAAAAACAAAAAATGAGAGGAAAAAGCACCATCAATCTCACCTGAAGCTTACCTATTCTCTCTCCATCATGCATGACACCTTTGGCATTATTCTCGAGCTCCAAGCACAAGGAAAAGATGAAGATTCAAGGGGAGAAGTAGCTACAGGAGCCCTTGTAGGAATTCCTGTAACACCTGATCCCATAGAAGTCCAGCACCAACAACAGAAGAATGTAAACATGAAGGTTGAAGAGGAACATGAAGCTCAAATTTAGTCAAAGAAGAACCTTCATAAGCACACAACCACACATCAGCAAGCAGAGACAACATGCATAAAGAAAATAAAGGCATGTAACAGAGAAAACCACAACTCACAGCAAATGCACTCGGATCACAGGTAAGTAACTAAGTCACTCCTCTATTTGCATTTGTGTAATTAGAAGTCATGAAAAAGCAACAATATGTTCGAGGTTGAATGAGGGAAAGGTGGCTAGTTAACTTGGCCACCTTCATCTAATTGACTCCACTCATCCGAGATGTCACCCACACGTGTGCATAGTCAACTCCAACACAAGATGCCAAGGACAGGTAGTGGAGGAGTGTGAACTCTGATGCAATAATGAGGGATGATTACGAGGAGGGGCCATGATGATAAACCAAGTGGGGACCAATGGTCCGAATATGGCCAACATATACCTTGCCAGCTCAGCACTCCTCACTGAAAATATCCATAAAGGGTAATAAGTACTCCTCCCCGAGCATTCTCACCACCTTTTCCTTCATTCTCTCCTCGTAACTCAGCTACAACCATCTCCTTGTGCCCCACAGCCTCGTAAACACTGTCCTCCATTGATTTCTCCCATATTCTTTCTCTCGGCATTTTCTACAGGAGCACCTACTGGAAATCTACAAGAGGGACAACAGGCTTCTACAGGAGGGGCAGTGAGTTGTTTTAAAGGGAGAAAACATGGTTTTTAGCATGATTTTCGGTCTGAAGAGGTAGGGTTCATGCATAACCCCTTTTGAATATCAATTTATAAAAGAATTGGTTTCAATTTGAGGAGGAAATAAGTCTTTAGGAGAGAAAAACATACATAAAAAAAATTATGCTTGTTTAAAAAAAAACACAGTCTCATTTGTTTCTCTGTTTTTTTCAAAATTCTTTGTATCCACCTCCATATTTGGGTTTCCAAAAGAGTATAGAAAATATGACATGAGGGTTTATAATAAAGGAGTCCACTAACTTCACTAGGCTCCATGCACATCCCCAAGTAGTAGACATATTCACAAGAGCAAATTGGATGAACTTTTTTGAGAAATTCCAAGGGTTTGATGAGGAGATTGCCCAATAATTTGCCTTCTCTTTGGTCCCTCACACAAGAACACATGCCACTGTCACCATTGAAGGTCTTTCCATGGATATAACCCTTTAATTTATCAGTAGGGTCACTACCCTTCCTCTTGGGCTGTCTTGGAGTAAAGATGAGAAACCAATTGGTCAGGCTGCCAAGAAGAACTTTTCCCAAAATCATGAAACCCTTGTTGAAGATAAAAATGGCATTAGAAAGGCTAGAATACCATATCCCTGGGATGAGGTTAGCTATCAAATAATCAAATACATTTCTTGTGAGGGGAGGTACAACATTATTTATGGTTATCACTTTAGAATCCTCCAAATTTTAAGGTATGGCATGGACACTCTAGAACCTTAGAAGCTAAGCATCCCTTCCTCCTGCAGTCCCTCATTGACTCCAGTACCAAGGTACAAGCAAGAAATTCAGAGCAGCTAGCTCACCATGGCTTAATCAAAATCTTAGTAGAGGAAGCCCTCCATACCTTTACACTCCCTATAGCATGGGAAGTTTTCCGAAACATGACAGTTGAGGATGACACAAAGGCCTTAACCTATGATGTCAGCCCTACTAGTAGTGAGGAGGAAGAAAAACATGGGGGAGAAGGTGGAGCCAGGGGTGACATAGCAAAACAAGAAAGGAAGGAGGAAGGAAATGAAATAGTGAAGGAGAGAGCTGAAGAAACAGAGCAGGAAGAGACAGAAGAAGGAGAAAAAGAGGCAGAGAAGGTAGAACAAGGAGAAGAGTCCCTTGAGACTTTGGAAAGGGAGGCAACAACTGCCCTCACTTCCCTCATTACACGAACCAAGCTAAAACAGAAGAGGAAAAGACAAACCTCCATGTATTTGAAGGCTAGGAAGAGCACAAGAATTAAAACAGGCAAACCTTAGCCCTCTTCAAAAGTGCCAATTACCATTGAAGATTCACCCTCTGCCAATGGGAAAGAATCTCCCTCCAAAACACCTATCACATATGAAAGGGGAACTCTAAGGTCTTCTACATGGAAGGGTAAGGCAGTACTACAGGACCGAAAACCAGAATTACAGGAGGCTGAGACAATTCTACAGGAGACACTGTCCAAACTACAGGAGACCCAAAAACTTGAGAAAATGATAGAAGGACATCTACAGGTGAAGGAGGAAGCACAAAAGATATAAGAGCTTGAACCCCAGCCTAGTCTTGACTCCTATTACAACCTACTTGAGGGAGGCAAAATAATTCCACAAAAATTTGCAATCCCACTATTTTTCGAATTGGGGAAAGAAAGAGTGAGAACACACAGGTTGACGCAAATAGCCAAATCCAAAGGGGTTGAGGATGTTGACCATATGGAAAACAAACTCAGGGAAATGGGCAGAGAGTTGAGTGCTCTCAGAGACAGGGAAGCAATTACAAGAAACCACCTTGAAATTGAAAATGAATTGTTAAGGAGGCAGCTGCAAGAGAAAGAGACTTAGCTGGCATGCATGGCCAACTTATCCATGGAGGCATTGCAATGCAGAACACCAGCCAAATCCTATGGCCTCTATCTAAAGGACCAATGGTTACAATTCCAAATAAAGACTTTGGCACAAAGAGGCACAATGCCTTTCCAAGACCACAAGTAGTTCATGGATTTGTGTGACCAGAGCACCTCAGAGGATAAAGCAAAAATGGGAGAGTTCTACCTACACAATATGGCCCTCACAGACGTGAATGTGTGGGATCCCAATGCCAAGCTAGGGGACCTGCAATTAATGGACATGGCCTCATGGATGAACCATGAAGAATTGAGGGCAACAGAAATAAAAAGATTGATGATAAAAGAGCAGAATGAGCCATTAATGATAAGAGTTGAGCCATCAGATCCCATGGCACTCATCAGCACACACAACCTACTTGTCAATGACCCTCAGATTGCCCCTAGATATCTAGTCAATCAGGCACAAGCCACTGCGCACTTTGAGGACATGCAAAGGCTACTTGGGGATGAATGTGTGCATGCATGCATGAGGAGATGGAACACCTTACCACACAATCTGCAGATCAAGGAATATCATTCCCCCATGAGCCTGAAGGAGGCATTAAAAAGTGTGCCAATGTACAAGCGCTCCATGCAGAGGCTGAAAGTCAATTGGATTGGCCTCAAACTGAGTCCCCCATTGCTCTTAGGCATGCTAAAAGGTAGAAGAGAAGAAGAAGAGGAGAAGCAGTGGAAGGACATAGACAAGAAGGCAGGATTCTATGGCAAAGAAGAGTATACCACATCAGAAGCCTGGGATGCTAGGGAGGCCACCCGGGCCATAAAAGATGAAGAGCTTGACTAGGTTGCTCAGAGGATGAGCAACACCTTTAGTAGGGGGGTGATGATAAGCCTCATAAATGGGTAATTATATGGGCTAATTTTACCTCCTAAGCTAGTCAAGTCAACCATTCTCTTAACTTATTGTATGATTTTTTGATTATATTTATTCTTATAAAGTGAGTTGAGTTAGTTATGATGTCATGTGGTCTAACATGTGTTTAATGCAGATTATTAATGAATTTTGGGGTCAAAGTCAAGGATCTAGTGGACAAATGGCAGAAATAACTCGAAGTGGACAAAGGAGAGGAATTATAGGAGGGAATCCCCCTCATTTATTACTCCTCACTTTGAATTCCCCTTCATTCAGCTTGGAGTACAAGCAGCCGAATCATGCACTAGAAGGCAACCGAGCAAGTGGAGGATGACTGATGATTATCTCGAGTTTTGGGAGCCAAGCCTCCCTGATTTTAAGGAAGCTGTTGGTAGCTTCATTTGTATAAGTAGAGAGGCCTAGGGCCTCACTAGGGTCGGATTTTTACTTATGTAAACTCTGCTCAAATTTCAAGTTTATTATTTTTATGACAGTTTCATGTAACTTGTTATTTTTTTGATAATGAAGATGGAATCCTGTTTGAGATAGCACTGAGTTACCTCAGAGGGCTGAGCTCTTGGGTTAGAGCCCAATCCAAGCAACCAAGCTTCTCTTTACTTGTATTTGTATGCTTACTTCAGTTTGTAGATTAATTTTCTACTAGATCTATTTCTTTCATGGTTAAGAATAGGTTTCTTTTGATGATTTAGTAGTTTGCTTCCATTTGTGCTTTCTGTAGCAGGTTAAGCATGATAAAGAGAAGATTCAAAAGGCTAGCAATAGTGCCTTGGCCTCTCTTCCTCCCTTTGGGACCATGATTTGAGGCAAAGCCTCTCTTGTTGCCCCAAAAACATAGAGTTTCCTCATTCATAGGACTTCTAGTGTTTGCAGCTTTTTGGTAGGATAATAGTCCAGTTCTGCTTTTTTTCAGATCTTCTTCATCATGCTCACTCCCTGATTTGCAATAGTCTTCTTTCATGCTTTACTTTCTTGTAGCATTGCTCAGCATTTCCTTTCATAGATCATAGTTTAGACTATTGTGATGCAAAACTCTATTTTTCTAGATGCACTCATTTCATTGCTTGATTGATCTTATTAGGTGATTGTTATTTCCTTTGTAGCAGATCTCTTCTAGCAGTAGGCTAACTTATCAGCCATCACATCCTCCATCTGATCCATGCCCTACAGGTCTCCCAAACCTCACCTCAATTTTGCCTTAGTTTCCCTCGTTTTCCATAGGACTTCTTCCTCTCTCTTTGAGCAAACTCAATCATATTCCTCTCTCCTGGTGGTTCATGGTAGACCTTGGGCACCCTAACACCTCCTTCCAACCTTCATCCACCTTTTCACCCACTCTCACACCCTCAAAACAGTGAAAACTGCTCTCAGCCTCCTCTTATAGGCCTCCTGTAGTTGCCCTGTTTTCCTCTTGTAGATTTCCTGTGTCCTCCTATAGATTTCCTGTAGGCTTTCTTTTGAAGGCCGAGTGTGGGAAAAGCTTCCAGAAGGCCACTTGAGACCTCCTAGGACCCATCCACACCATCCTACATCCTCTCAAGTCCCAAAACCAATATTCAACGCCACCTATTCGATGTCATATTCACACACAATAAATTACATGCATGTCAAATTCACATAAAAATAATAAAAATCCAAAGATATGGTTTTTGCTTATTTACTTCCAAAAATAGCTTAGTTAGATGTTGTTTACTTTCTTGAATAGGTAATGGCATTTCTTTCATGGTTTTCATAGTGTTTTTGGCAAAAGTAGAATTAGCTTGTTAATTAGGGTTTACTAGACCTTGCTTCACATTCCAGTATTTTTTTCCTTTCTGCAACTAGAATAACTTCTGTAGAGTAATCATCCTTTCTTTCATCACACATAGAGCTTCTTCTAAGATTTATAAGAAGTTGGTTTGAGCTCCTAGTGATCTTGCGTTGGTTGACCAAGTGACAACCTGTAGTAAGAATTAGTACTTGTGCATATAGCACCGACACTTCTAAATTTATTATGAACTGCCAGATTGATAAGAGTAAAGTAGGCAGCCCAAGAGTTGTAGCATTATTGCTGCAATACTGGTACTCATCACTATGCACATCCCAAATTTGTTACATACATTCAATATATAATATATATAATATATAATATATAGATATATATATAAGTTATAAACACACATACATTGATAAATACATACATATACATGTACAACATGTACAGCTATTAATATAAAAACAATAAATATTTAACTTTTTAAAAAAAAAAGAAAAATTTATTATATAATAACATATTTACTCATATAATACATATTTATCAAAATGTAAATGTTCAATTAATATTGATATAAGTAAATCTTTTCTATAAAAAAAATAAAAATTATATATAGATATAGATATATGAATAATTGATTGTACTTACTAAAAAGGATTTGTTAACACATAAGTTCTAGCTTATCTTAAAAAATACATGGTAGCATGTTTGTCAAGAATGAGAAAGAAAAACTCTTTTACGTTTCTTTGGGCTAGTCTCTCCTTACATATATATTTGGTCTTTGACCAGTGTATTAGGCCACAATATGCATGTTGCATATATATTTGATAAATATATTAGATTATAGAATGCACAATTATATTTGACAAATGTATTAAGCATAATATAAATATTATAAATATATTTGACAAATGTATAAGGTCACAATATGCACATCGAAGATATTTGAGAAACGTATTATAATTAGGAAACAATTTATAGTTAATTAATAATTTGAAATCAAGATTTTGTTAATAAAATGAAAAAAAAGTTGGTAAAAAAACATCATCTCCTCCATATAAACCACATTAGCACTTGTCCCTGTAATGGCCAACTTGATTTATTGATGGGCTTAGCGTCTCAATTTCATTATGTTTGACTTCATAGTGTGAATTAAATGGGCTTAGCGTCTCAATTTCAATAAGGTGGAATTCATAGTGTCGATTAAAAATAAAACCAGAGGGTTTTGGCATTTTTAACATATTAATAATATTAAATAATAAATATAATAAAAAATAATATAACTTAAAAACTAAATTATATTATTATATAAAATTTACATAATAATCATTATTTATATGGTATAATTATTTATAAATTTTAATTGTCAATATTTGAAAAATTTGAGAGACATGATTGAAAGTTGATTTATCTGATATCATTAAATAGGTAGAATAATATAGTTTGTAGAAAGTATCGGTAAATTGGGTAAAGTCTCTTTATTGTTACTTATTAAAAATATTGAACTCAATTGAGTAATAGCTCATTATCTTGTTTCACATCCTATCTTTTTAAGGAATTTTCCTATCACTAGCTTTATATCTTAATTGTGCAGGAAACTCTCCATAAACTGTTCTAGTATCTATAGAGTTATTAGGTATTGTATGATTTTGTATTGATTTTGGACAAGCAGGTTTTGTATATGTTTTCTTTTATAGATTGGATGATCTGGACTATCTGTCTCTATATTTAGCATAGGTTTCTAAGCTTTCTTTTCCCCTCAAACCAATCATGATATATATTGAAGATCTTTATATTCTCTTAATATAAATCAATGATGGTTTTTTCTCTGAAAAAAAAAAAGTTATTAGGTTAATTTAATAATTAATAAAGTTATTGAATTATTTTTGTCTTAAAAAATTATTAGGTTTAAGTTTATTTTTATTTAATGATGAATCATAGTGAATAGTTCCTGGATGGTTCAAAAGATGAACCATGATAAACAGTTTTAAAATGAGTAGACTCAAAAAAAATTATATAATTTAAAAAAAATAGATCACAAAATTTTAAATTCAAAAACTTTTAAGTCAATTTAACCATTTTCTATCCTCCCCTCCCAGGAATAGGCGAACATCTTGGACCTGATTTATATGATTATATGCGGAGACAATCGAGTGGCTAATATCTTGATATTAATATATTTATTTATGTACGATAAAACCGCTGCAAACTTGAGAGTATAACGACTTTTTATGGAGTGCCACACATGATTATCATCCCTTATTTGGATAACTTATTGTAAGGCTGGTGCCGACAAAGTAGCAACAACTCTATGTAAAAAAATTAGGTCGTCACTGGTGAGGCCATGCCTGCTTTTCCCAGCGATCTTCTTTCATCTCGTCACGTTCAGAATATGACATCTCTTATGCTTTCAAGATGCTCAGGGTTTTGGACTCCAAAAGTTTCAGAAACACAGTCAACGGATATAATAATGATATGAATTAATATACCTCACCATTATTTCTTGGCTTCCGTTCATGAGATGCCATTTAACTTGCAGAGGCCCAGTACTCCTCACATGCCGAACCCACACTGTAAAAACAACGAAGAAGAACTCTAATGAAAACCATTGTACTTTGATGGTGACACTGAGTCAGTGAATGAATACATTTATTACACTGTAAATATTAAGTATTATGAAGTAAGTGAATTAATTCTTAATTCTTAATGCAGTAGGTGAATTATTGATTCAATGTTTTTTAATCTGGTTTATTGAATGAGAACAAAGTGATATTCAATAGGTATGATCAAAAGGCAATAAGCCAATAATTATTGATTATATTTATGCTAAAAATTGTTTTAGTTCTTAAATTTTGAAAGTTTTTTTCTGCTTATTTTCTTGTTTAATTTCACAATCCAAATAGCTCAGTGTTTTTCAAAATTTGTTAAAATTATAAATTTGAAATATAAACACTCCATAATCCAAATACCCTGGAGTCTTTTCATAGTCAAAAACCCAATCTAACCAACACAAATAAAAATTTAATCAATATTTTTCATCAAATTCCAACCCAAAAAAACTTTAAAACTAAAGCCCATCAGTGTGATGATGCATCTGCTCTCAACGACCTTTTCCATCAACCTTTTTCATCAGAAAAGGGCGACGAAATGTCTTTTGACTATACTTAATGCCCATAATGCCCATATGCCACGTCCTGTCAGAGGGCCTGAACCTTGAACCATGTGCAGGGTGCAGAATTGGGGTGCCGCTAACATGGTTCTCACTGCAAGAAGACTTAACTGACTTACTGACAGAATGAACAGACAGATTATGGATCCACACATACAGTAATTTATCTGTGATCTATTCGACCAATGGAATTATGGGGTCCCTTTTTCTCATGAAATGGGCGTACTGTGATTGACAAGATCGTTGAGCTGCCATCACGTGCCCGCTGATTCTGAAAGCTCAAGCACATTTAGAAGCAGCTTTTCGTCAGAGCAAATCACATGAACCCTCGAAGTCCTTGTTGCAATTACTTAATTAATTTCAAATTCTTCTGGCATGCCTTTGATTTCTGAAAGATAAGATAAAGAAAACAAGCAGGTCATATCATTGTTTTCCTTCCTGTCTCTTTTATGCTCTCTTTCATCTTTGTCCAGTCCATATTCTCGTTCATTCCTTACACTTGCCACCTCATTCAGCTGCTGCTTCGTTGTCTTTCCTTTGGCTTTGATGACGAGTGAAGTATCATACATGTCGTCATCATCCATTAGATGATTGTCATTGACCATCATTGATGATCTCACCTTATTTGATATGTTTTTCTATATAAGGGGACATCCATGCTTTTCAACAATTATTTTATTAATTTGTGAGGTATACCGTGTTTAGTTTGGGTGGGTCTTAATCCTATCCTTTCTTAAGTTTAAACTTTATGGGAGGAGTTGAGCATGAGAGTCTTATATATTTCATGGATAAAGTTGAGCGGGGAACCAATTGGGAGGTAGAGGTTCAAATTGTAGTCATTGTCATGACCATCTAAACCATTAAGAAAGTTAAATTAAGAAGTGTAGTACCTCCTCAACATAGTACCCATGATCAATGCACTCATGAAGCACTTTGCATACACTGATTTTGAGAGCCAAGGGTTGCTTGCAATAATTGGAATCTTGCAAAAGGAAATAAGTTGGAGCAAGCTCTCTCTCTCTCTCTCTTCAAGGAAGGTAGTGATTTTAAGAGCCTAAGTGTTACTTTCAACAATTGGAATCTTGTAAAACTAAGCAAGTTGGAGCAATATGTCTTCAAGGAAGGCAATGTAAGACTTTTTTTTGGAAATCATCAATTTAGGAAAACCAATAGCCTGCTTAGTAATGGAAGGCTCTTTAAGCTAAAAAATAGATGAGGTCATATTTTGAGATTTGGTGGCTTCCTCTACAAAACAGTCTAGCTTAGTGGATTGAAAATGATCATATATAGAAAATAGTATATCCAATTTAGGCTTCTAGTCAGCAAAATTGAAACAAAAAATCCCTCCAATTTGTAGAGTAGTTATTATAAGGAATTTTTTTAGGGAGCTTAATTGAATATAAAATCATTGGAATCATGCATTGGTAGCCATCACTAATGGGATGCAAGCGGCTTCAAGTTAAATAATGGTCCCCACACTTTCATCTAGAGGAAGAAACCCCATTCAGGCTTAGACCATATCAATAATACGTATTAATATTAGTTAATGAGTGGATAAATCATATCCAAATGATGCACTATTCTAGTGTGGAAAATCAAGTCCAAAAGATGTATTCTTCTAGTGTGTATGCATTTGCATAAATTGGAACCTTGCACAAGGGCTTCCAAAATTGAGAAGCTAGATTAGTTAGACAAATGGTTTTTTGTACATCCATTGGATTGTGAAAAAGTCTCATTCAAATACAGTGGGCGCCAAAGAACAAGCTCTTATGCCATCTAGGGTAGACATTCATGAGGAAAATCCTAAGGTGTATTAGATAATACAATTTCTAAGAAGTATACCCAAGCTCCCTCACGAGCAACATATAAAGAAGCCATATCCAACCCTTCCAACAATAGAGAAGGTTAAAGACCATGCAAAAATGGAGGAATAGAGTGAGAATATTACTATACTTTCAAAGAGGCTCGAGAGTTAGGAAAACCTATAAATATAGACCTAAAAATAGTCTTTACAATGTTGAGACCCATGGAGTATCAAAATCCCACCATTTTGGAAATAGAAGCAACGCTAGGAACAATGATGACCTTAGACAAATTTACAAAATAGGAATCCTTTCTAAAAGAATTATCATGTTGTTTTTTGTTTTCTATTATGTAATAAATTTTTGAGGATCTATAAAGACTTCATTTTGGAAGGGATAAAAGTAATCATTGGAAGCTTCCCTTCCTAGCTTGGGAAGGGGAAAATCTAAGTACATATGCATCACTTATTTCTATATTCTAACATACTGCAAATATTCATTTCAGTTCTAAAAATAATTATTTGAATGGTTTTAAATTCATCTATGATATTCCATTAGTTTTTATAAATTGTTATTAAATAAAATTGGTCAATTTTCCATTTTGACCTAAAGTCCTTCTATTTATGTATTGAGAATCTCATTAATTATAATGGTGGCATCATCATATACCATTCCCATACTAAAAATCATGATAACAAATGTTATCTGTGTATGTGCATCCACACACGAGCAAAGGAAAACCTAGTAGGATTCCCTTTTATTTCCCATAATACCTGGATGGAGGTTGGTTCAACCCTTAGCCATATTAACAATAGTAATCTAGTGGGACTCAATCTACATTCAATTAGACTTTAACTTCAATTGAACTAGTGTGTGTATATATATATATTAGATAATACAATTTCTAAGAAGTATACCCAAGCTCCCTCATGAACACCATATAAAGAAGCCATATCCAACTCTTTCAACAATAGAGAAGGTTAAAGACCATGCAAAAATGGAGGAATAGAGTGAGAATATTTCAAAGAGGCTTGAGAGTTAGGAAACCCTAGAAATATAGACCTAAAAATAGTCTTTACAATGTTGAAATCCATGTAGAATCAAAATCCCACCATTTTGGAAATAGAAGCAATGTTAAGAACAATGATGACCTTCGACAAATTTACAAAACAGGAACCCTTTCTAAAAGAATTATCATGTTGTTTTTTGTTTTCTATTATGTAATCAATTTTTTAGGATCTATTCATACCAATGCAAGAAATAAAGAGTTCATTTTGGAAGGGATAAAAGTAATCATTGGAAGTTTCCCTTCCTAGCTTGGGAAGGGGAATTCCTAAGTACATATGCATCACTTATTGCTATATTCTAACATACTGCAAATATTCATGCCAATTCTAAAAACAATTATTTGAATGGGTTAAATTCATCTATGATATTCCATTAGTTTTTGTAATTGTTATTAAATAAAATTGGTCAATTTGCTATTTTAATCTAAATTCCTTCTATTTATGTACTGAGAATCTCATTAATTGTAATGTTGGCATCATCATATACCATTCCCATACTAAAAATCACAATAAAAAATGTTATTTGTGTATGTGCATGCGCGCACGGGCAAAGGAAAACCTAGTAGGATTCCCTTTTATTTCCCATAATACTTGGATGGAGGTTGGTTCAACCCCTAGCCATATTAGCAATAGTGATCTAGTGGGACTCAATCTACACTCAATTAGACATTAACTTCAACTGAACTAGCATATATCTATATATATATATATATATATCATCTTAGTATTATATACCTATACATATATATATATATAGACACACACACACACACACACTTAAGAACTTATTGTATTTTATTGCTATACTCTAACATACTACAAATATTCATTTCAATTTTAAAAACAATTATTTGAATCATTTTAAATTCATCTATGATATTCCATTAGTTTTTGTAAATTGTTATTAAATAAAATTGGTCAATTTTCTAATTTGATCTAAAGTCCTTCTATTTATGTGTTGAGAATCTCATTTATTGGAACAAAGGCATCATCATATACCACTCCCATACTGAAAATCACAATAAAAAATGTTATCTGTGTATGTGCACATGCGCATGGGCAAAGGAAAACCTAGTAGGATTCCCTTTTATTTCCCATAATACTTGGATGGAGGTTGGTTCAACCCCTAGCCATATTAGCAATAGTGATCTAGTGGGACTCAATCTACACTCAATTAGACATTAACTTCAACTGAACTAGCATATATCTATATATATATATATATATATCCTCTTAGGATTATCTCCCTTTTCCTAGAATATTTAGATAGAGGGAAACTCAATTTCCATCCTTATAGTAATTGATAATAAATTAAGCTCTATGAGATTCAAACTTTAGTCAAACTAGAATCATATACATCATTGTTAACACTATCATGAATCAATTGAACTAACCCATTGGGCATGCGTGCGCACACGCACACACATTGTTAGAAAATTATATATTACAGAGCAATGGAACACATAGAATATTGCATAAATATAAACACAGAAAATGCATAAAACCAGAGAGACACAAATATACGTGGTTCACCCAGTTTGGGCTACGTCCATCCGGAATAGTCAGTCCTTCCTTTCTATTATCTAGCAAAATGAAGAGACACAACCTACAATAGATCCGCTGTAATATCCTTTGTTTTCTCTCACAGTCTTACCTCTCTATTTCTTGCTCGGAGAATGCACATCTATTACACAGCCTCAAAAATGCAATGCCCTCATACAAAGAGAGGGGTTGCCTTCTAGGGAAAAAGACCCTAAACTAAACATAAGTTCTACCGTCAGATCATCCGCCTAATGAATGGCCCATATTGACTAGAAATTACTATACTTTTACAAGGCAATTTTACATCCATTTTTAGCTTCGGGGGCGCTACCCCCGAAACCCCCGCTGGCCCCCGGACCCCCAGCCGAGGGGGATCATTCCCCCCCGCACCCCCCTACATGGAGGGGTGTACAAACTTCCTAGGGTATACATCCGGCTGAAGCAAAGACTTCTAAATAATCATGCTCCAAACCCAACAATCTCCCACTTGGAGAATGATTGTAGCAACTCCACCGCTGCTTCATTTGCTGGACAATGACTCCTCTTTGGACCTGGCTATTTCTCAT
>APFE031183231.1:134615-150324 GCA_000404065.3 Pinus taeda
TGCACACAAGTTTCTCCTTCCCTTTCACTTCATATCCTTGTGGCTGCTGCATATATATCTCTTCCTCCAAATCCCCCATGGAGAAAGGTTGTCTTTACTTCTAACTGCTCAAGATGCAAATCTTCAGCTGCTACAAGACTCAAAATAGTTCTGATTGAAGTCATTTTAACAACAGGAGAAAATATTTCATCAAAATCAATACCTTTCTTCTGTGCAAACCCCCTCACAAGTCTAGCTTTGTAGTTTTGTTTTCCTCCATCTTCTTCCTTCAGCCTATAAACCCATTTATCTGCAATGTAGTTTTACCTGCAGGCAACCTGACTAAGTCCCAAGTTTGGTTATGCATTAAGGAGTCCATCTCTTCTTCCATGGCTAGCTCCCACTTCTTCCTGCTTTCAACCTACATTGCTTCTTCATAACATTCAGTTTCAGCATAATCAATCAACAATAAATAATATAATGAAGGAGAGTATCGTTCACGGGGTATACTTATTCTGGTAGATCTTCTAACACCACTTTCAGGTGTTTGGGGTGCCTGATGCTGTTGTGGTTGTTAGTGTCAATATCTTCATCCCTCCATTAGAGATCAAATCCTCTTGTTGCATTTCATATTTAGGTGTCCTGCCTAGTCATTTGCATTCCATTAGGCGCATGGATCATCTGATGCGAGTGGCTTTCCTATAGTTTCCCTCATGTCATTTATCTGCTGGTTCATGTTTGCTCATCAAAAAGCATATAGAGTCCTCTTTTTGTATTAAAGGTTGCAAAGGTCTTTTTAGGGTTTCATTGTCAACTAGGTCTAGGGTTTCATTAGGGTTTCGTCAAAAAATGTGCCAAAGTGTCCAATAATTACCAGCAGGCCATGAGGAGGCTTCAACATCAATAAATTTCATCGCCAAGTGTTCAAAATTGTGTTTTTCCTCAAAACTCTGTTTTGAGGAAAAAATAGAGTATTTAGCTTTTATTGTACAAAAATCATGAAAATTTTGTTTTCCTCATTGTAAATTCCTTCATCTGCACCCTGGTTTCTTTCCTTATCCCAAAAAGCTCCAACACTTGCAAAACAAGCAAAGCTCAGGTCATTTGGTTCATTGCAAAGCTAAAAAGAAGTGAAAAGTCCAAAAAACAGAGTTTAAAAATAAAGTCAAATCCAAAACATTATGAAAGTGGGTTTCATGAGCCAAAATTTCAAAAGCTCTTTGTTTATAAGCTATTCCTTCATTTGAAAAGTTCATTTGCAAACTAGAAGCAAGGCTAAGCGATTTTGGTGAGCAAGTGACAAAGTTTGGGTGAAAAATGCACTAAGTTGCTCGGCGCGGTGCACTGGGCAGGAGGCACGACGCACTCACCAGGCATAGCGCATTGGGCCTCAGACTCCTTTGTTAATTTGCAAGGGCGTGGCACATACGTGGGGCACGACGCGTTGGGCTGGATGCGCGACGCACACAGCCAGAGAGCCTGAAACTACTAAAACTTGCCCCAAATCGCCAAAAATCACATGGATTTGCCTTGTGACAAGTAGGTAGAGCCCCCATCATTGTTTTTTATCCAAGTTTGGTGCTATATCATGGTGGTTGATGAATGCTAATTGTTTAAAAAATCAAACCCTACCATTTGAAATTCCAAGAAACTTGCTGCCTAGGATTTGATTAACTATTTTGCTACCAAGTCTATCATTCCTCCATCACTCCCTTCTCCCATTTGTCCCTTGATTTCATTATTCCCTAAGTTCCCCTACCCCTTAAATTCACTAATACTCTATCCCAAGTTTCCTTTCCCAAAATCCCAATCATAAATCCCCAAACCCTAATCTTATACAAAACTCCCAAAACATCCCATATTTCCCTATCTAAAATCTATCCCAACAATCCCTAAATTCTCCACTATTTTCCTCCCCTTACAGTCCCTCATTTCACTATTTCCCTTGGTGGCAAAGGTCAAACACATCATCAAAGGCAGTCCAAGATAGTTTGACATATCAGCACCTATTTCTCCAAGACAGTTTATCTACTAGTAGACATGGCATCTGATCCTTCATATGATTATGAAGAGGAGACCCAAAGTGACTCACCTACATAGGGACATGCACCCAGGAGGCCTCATAGAGGTGGCAAACGTATCAGAGAATAACCAACCACCCTTGTTGAATTGCAGGCCTACCCTCTTGCCATCTCTTGGTTCCAACATCAGTCATGTTATGAATTTTGTGAGAAGGTTGCTAGCATTCAATTTCATCATGAGTTGGCTCAATTGTTTGTACTGCATTTACATGGTGATCAAGCCACTCTAGCTGGTGTCACTTTCACATTAACACCAGAATCCATTTCAATAGCAACCGGCATACCTAACATTGGAGATCCATGGAACAAGAGGTCGAAAATTTACTAGCAGCATTATGAACCGTATATTAAGCCCGGCTTCTTGAGGCAGCTCAAGAGAGTGTTTCATTTTTGATACCTCAGAGATGAATATGCTCCTTTAATGAAATTGGTCATGAAGTATTTTAGCGGTGAGGGCCGGTTCTCCCATTTGTATGCTTATCATATTAGGTTGCTGATGCATTTTACCCGGGTATGGATGATGAACATCCCTTACTTCATGTGCCGAAATATCGAAAGGATGACCACTCTAGTGCAGCACAAGACCCCTTAGCAGTAGTTTAACAATATTTATCATTTTGCTCTTATTAAAATTGTGGTTATTCATCAGCTTGGCTTGCATGGCATCACTTGGGATGATTTCATCTCTCGTGAGTTTTTCACAGCTCCTCAAGGACCTTCAGAGACTTTGCACGAGACAGGTGGACCTTCTTATCAGCATGAAGGTCATGAGACACACACTACTACTGTGCTGGTATTTATCACTTATCAGAAGGGCACCAGGCAGTTGTTCGCAACAGCAAAGCGAGTGTTACCTCCACCTGGGGTGGAAGGGGCCTCGCTTCTGGCATCAACACCACAAGTTCAGGACAAAGGCAAGAGGCCAATGCAGGATAAGGGGCCTTCAGGTGAGCGGGAATTTATTCTTATTGAGGATGATGATACGGACATGGGCCCGCAAAGCACAAGTCTCAAAGAGATCATCCAAGAGCAGCAGACAAAAATCAAATCCTTGTCCCTCAACTTGGAGAGGGATAAGTGGATTATAAAATACTTGGAGCAAAGGAATAAGTAGCTTGAAGATCAACAGGTGATTATGGAGTTACAAAACATTCGGGAGAATCGCCACGCTGCCCAAAGGAGGAGGGTGGAGTTCACTTCACGTGAGCAAGAGATCAACTCTAATCGAGAGTCTTGGCTTGAGAGAGTCAACATCCACTTAGAGAGACTACTGGACAAGGCCGACAAGAACAAGGCATTGCTGATACACATGGCTTTTCATTACATGGCAAGGAATAAAGTTTGCAAGGCGCGAATAAGGAGTTTAAAGACAAAATTAAGGAAGGCATCAAAGAGGCAAAAGAAGCAAAAGGAGCATGATCGACATCGAATATTGGCCGAGGCATCCTTGGCTCAACATATCTCTTGATAAAGAAGGTCCAACCCAAATTTCAAAAAAAAATTGGAGCAATTTTTGCATTTTGGAAATTTCTTGCACAAAAAACAAAGTTTTCCTCCCTATGCGCCGCACCACGTGGCGCTCGCTTTTGCTAGGGGGCTCCAAATCACAAAAACTTTGCATTTCTAGATTTTTCATGAAAAGTTATGCTTACCTACATATGGCCAAGAAATTTGGGTATGTTTTGAGCCCTAAAAGAGGTCAAAAGCACTCAAGAAATGACCTCGCTGCCCCTATTTTGATACACAGGAAGCAGTCTTGGGAGATTTGATTTTTGATAGGGTAAATGAAGGCCAAATTGAAACATTCCACTTGGGTTGGAAAGTAGACAGACAGACCCTTCCAACAAGCACACTTGGAGCTAATTGGGACACCGATAAGGCCTCCAAAAGTGGGTCCAAATAGGTGCGGTGCATAGAGAATCAGGCGCGGTGCATAGAAGAAAAATTGCTAATTTGACCAAGTTTTGCTCTGTTTTTTGCCCAGCTTTGCCTAGCTTGACTTTTTCACTTTCCTAATGGAAAATTGATGAAGTAATTTGATGAAAATTGATGGATCATGTTGTAAATACGTTTTATTTTTACTTGTAGAGGTAGATTCATCAGTTTAGAGGTTGATTGAAACTGAATGAATCAGTTTCCTCGTTTCTAGAGGCATGATGTTATGTTGCCTAGTTTCTAGTTCTCAGTTTAGTCAGTTGGATCAGTTCCTAAACATGTGAGCTCGACCCCTAGAGGCAAGGATGAACTATGTTTGTCTATATTATGTTGTTTTTCAATCATTAGCATGGTTGAACTCTTGAGAAAGCCTTGAGCTTCATTGTACACTCATATCAGTATTTTGGCTAAGGAATTGAGACCGGGATTTGCAGTACTCTTTGGGATCCCTGTGGCATTTGTTTTGGTACAGTGCTTGCTTATGTCTTTGCGAATTTATTCATGTGTTATATGTATCATTTCTCTTTATTTCTTCTCAGCTAAACAAACAAGAGTGTAAGTAGAATACATTGAAACGTGCAGTGCTCTACTTGAAGTTTGCTTTAGTCTTTTGATGTTTTCCATTGTTTGGAGAGGATCCATGGTTTCTCTTGCCCTCTTCAACTCCCCCTCTGTCTGAATCCATCCATCTCACTTGATTTAGAGTGCCAAATTCAGTTGCCTACCTTGCCCCATCGAGATCCCTGCAGGACTATGCCTCATTCCCCACACCCCAAAACCTGCCTTCTCATCTGAGCCAACAATTCATCAATTCATTCAAAAAACCTCTTGCACACGTATACCTAGCCTAAAATCAGTAATCAAATCAGTCATCTCAAGCCTTTAGTGAGCACAATTAGCTGAGATTGACCTGGAGAGAGCCCTCTCCTGTCTTGGTAGGGCTAGCTACCAGGTTGAGCATGGGTTGATGTTGGCCCTGGATCCTACCTTTTTAGCCTGAGGTAAATCAAGGATCTAACATAGTGGCGACCATACTAGGGATCTAATTTGATTGTTTGTTAGTATTCTTCGTTGTGAAACTATAGACGTAGTCTGAATATTAGCTAGGTAGCCTTCGAAAAGCTTTTGATTTGCATTAGCGCAAGTAGATAAACGTTACTTCAGTCAATATCCGGTCTAGTCTCATTAACAGAAATCTAACCTGCAACTCACTCCAGTGCATCTGATAATTCTAAGCTTTGGATGATAAGTTTAGGATTTGATAGGCTGAATAATTTGTTAATGTCTGTTTGATCTCTTGGAAATAATAACACACTGGCTTCCATAAGATATACCAGAGCCAATCTAGATCCAAATCCTCCTCCTGTATACGAGAATCCCAATCTTATTCCAAGAATCCTTCATCAAGAGAATTCCGAGACTCTCGTGTTTAAATCTCGTTCATGTCCTGTGATTTTTGAGTATCTTGAAGAGCTTGATTTTGATGAACAGTTTGATTTGTCATTGTTTGAAATGAAATCCGGAAGTGTTGTTGGCTCCACAGTCCCGAATCTAGAATTTCTTGCAGATCTAGAAACTGAAAGGGCTAATAAGTCTATTGAGGATTATATTTTGAGACAGCTCCAGACTGCAATTGTGGCTTCAAATATCGCTGATTTCCTAGAAACTGCATCTGCAACCCTTGGATCTTACGTAATTGCATCCAGCTCAAGGATTCCCATCGAACCGCCATTCATTCCCACCATCCCTGTGTAGCCTATTATATCTTATCAAAATTCTACAGTGGTATCACCTATATCTACTCCTACTACTCCTCAGACATCCAAAATTGCTTCGCCTCCACACACACCTCCTCATACACCTCATACATCAGCTGCACCTACTCCCCCAACATCCCCAAGACCGAATCCACCGAGAGCAATGGTTGCTCGTTTTGCACCCCTTATGTTGCCTCAGAATTTGGATGACCAACCCGCTGATTATCAAAGCAAAATTCTTTTGTTTGATGGCACTCCTCATAGTGTTACAGCTCAGCAACATGTGGACAGAATGATGGATTTCTTCGATCTTCATGAAATTGATGCAGAAAATGTGACAATGAGACTGTTTGTACAGACATTTTGTGGCGAAGTTAGGAAATGGTTCAGATCTTTGCCCGCTGCAAGTATCACTACATTGGCCAATCTACAAAGACAATTCTTAGACCGCTGGGAGGTTAAGAAAAATCCTCTTCAAATCCTTGCTGAATACGAGCACATCAAGCAGAACGTTGGTGAGTCTGTCCAAGATTATTGCATTAGATTCAATTCCATTTATAATGCAAACCCTGATCATCTAAGGCCACCCATGGGGCTAGCCTTGATTAAGTTTTTGGACGGTTTTGATACGGATATGGCCTATCAACTAAGAGAGAGAGATCCAGCCACGTTGGAAGACATGCAGAAGATTGTGGTCAGCGTTGAAGCAAATCTGCTGGCCAAGAAAGCTAGAGTAGGAGCAAAAAAGAAAGTCACTATAAAAGAAGAGTCTTCCTTGTCAGAGCAAGTACTTTGGAAGGTGGAGCAGATGCTAGAGAGGATGAAAATTGAAAAACCTGAACCTTAAATTAGAAATCCTAACTTTCGTGGCCAGCAGCAGCCACAATATAGAATCAAACAAAGAGAGCAGCGAGCCCAAGATCCCACAGTGCAGCAGCCGGTGCAAACACCTCTACAGCAGAACTTTCTACATGGTCCGGAATCAAATGAAGAAGAGAATGTGATTGGCGAAGAAAATCATTTCTTCACGCCCGATGATATGCCAATTTTCATCACCGAGGATGAGGAGTACTTCGAAGATCAGCTGAACAAAGAGATGGCAATTTCATTTTGGCAAATGAGACAATTCTTGACGAAGAGTCCAATGATTACCAAAGAGGATACATGAATGTTCTGTCAGCTCAGCAGTGGTAATATTCACTCCCAAAATAGAGATGTGCCCGTGAACCCAATTCAGAAAAGGAAGGAGGCAGCAACATCAAAGAATGATCCTCCTAATGTGCAAAAAAAAAGGAAAAGAGATAGTTGACCCTGCCACCAACAAAGCGTCATCAGCAAATGAGAAATCCAATCAGCCAAGTGGGTCAAAGGAGAAATCTGAAAAGAAGGATGTTTCAATGAAAGAGGTAGAAAAAGTTTCAGTTTTTAATTTGGAAAATGAAATTGCCAAGATAAAGATATCCATTCCTTTGACTGGGTTGATGAAGAACAACAATTATAAAGGTCAAGTTTCCACAATTTTGAATTTAGATCCATCATCTAATATGGTGAATGTGGAGGATGACAGTCCCTAGTTGATTTTTGGGCCAGCATTGGAAGGTCAGTCTCAAGATAGTGATGTAGCCCCTTTCTACATCAGTCTCAGGGTGCATGACTTTGTGTTGCATAATGCTATGTTTGATTCCGGAGCCTCTCATAATCTCATGCCCAAGGCCATCATGGAGAAATTGGGATTGGACATTACGAGAAAGTATCATGACCTTTACTCTTTCGATTCCAGGAGAGTATGGTGCATTAGTCTTATCAAGGATTTGATGGTTAGTTTGGATCAGATTCGGGCCAAAAATGTTTTGATGGATGTGGTTGTGGTAGATATACCTCCTATATTTGTCATGCTCCTTTCCAGATCTTGGGGAGCAAAGAATAAAGGGACAATGCAACTTGATTTCTCCTATGCTACCATTCCCGTGTTCGGCCAGATGAGGAAACTATATTGGGAAAAAAAGATGAAATATATGATCACTAGCAAGGAGAAACCGGTAAATCATCCGATCAACTATGTACATACTGGTTTGGAATCATTTGTTTTGTATTTAGATAGCTTTAATGATGTAAATAGCCAAGTAGTTCAGTTAGAAGGCATTCCCGAGATCTCTAAAAATTTCAGAGAAGTTTTGAAACAATAAAGGTAACCCGCTGAGCAATCAGCCTTCCAACAACAGCAACACAGTGATGGACAACAAAGAAGAGAAACAACATAAACAGAATTTCAGCACTTGGAAGAGGAAGAAGCAGGCCTATGGGTCATGCATTTTGATGGCGCTGTTGGAAGGGAAGGTGTTGGAATTGGCATTTGGATTTGCAGCCCTGTTTTCACTCCAAAAAAAGTGCCTAGCAATGTAAGGATCTGCTCTTATAAACTAGCTTTTGATTGTTCGAATAATGAGCCTGAGTCTGAAGCTTTAATTGTTGGTTTAAAAATTCTTAGAAAGTTGCAAAAAAGATTTTAGTGTATGGCAACTCCGAGCTGGTTATCAAGCAAGAGAAAGGGGAATACCAAGCAAAACATCCTAGAATGCAGGCTTACCGCAATGCAGTGATTGATATTTTGAGAGTATTTTCAGATTATACTTTAACTTGTGTTCCTCGTGCTCAGAATATCATTTCCGATTCACTTGCGACAGCAGCAAGTAATCTGAAAGTGCCAATGAACTCAAACAACAAGTTTGAGATTCACGTGAAACACCACCCAACTATCTCGGACAATCAAAGGTATTGGCAAGTGTTTCAAGATGATGATGAGATCGATGAATTTCTGCAAAACAAAGGTAAATTCAAAGACACTTCTATTGATGTGGAATATGGTTATGGTGATGCAGATATAGAGGTAAATCAGATGGAGGTTTTGCAGCTCAAAGACAACATCATTCCTAAAGGTCTAATCCCTTTAGAGGAGTTGTTTGATCATGATGATGTGGCACGGAAACCAAGCTTGATGCCAACTGAAAAGGGAGTGGAGGATGTAAACATTGGATCAGCTGAAAATCTGAAGATGGTAAAATTATCGAAAGCATTGCCTCCACCGGTAAGAGCAAAATATATCAGTTTGTTATCCTCTTTCACTAATGTGTTCGCTTGGGATTATTTCGATTTGAAGTATATGATACAAGTATTATTCAGCATGTCATTTCACTCAAGCCTAATCAAAAGCCATTTCGTCAAAAGTTGAGGAGAATAAATCCAAAGTTGCTGCCTTCAATTGAGAAGGAAGTGAACCAATTGTATAAAGTTGGTATTATAGTTCCCATAAGGTTTTCAGATTCGATTTCAAACTTGGTGCCCGTGCGCAAGAAAATAGGTGAGATTCGGCTATGTATTGATTTTAGAAATCTGAACAAAGTTTCTTTGAAGGACAATTATCCATTGCCCAAGATGGATCACATACTTCAGCGAGCAGTTGGAGCATCCAAGATGTTGCTACTTGATGGTTATTCAGGTTATAACCAAATTCTGGTCCATGAGGTTGGTCGAGACAAAACAGCATTCGCCACTCCGTGGGGAACCTTTCATTATGTAAAGAAGCCTTTTGGATTGAAAAATGCTGGTGCAACCTTTCAACGGGTGATGGATATCGCATTTGCCAATGAAAAAGATGTTTTCCTAGTTGTTTATCTTGATGACTTAACTGTTTTCTCTAACTCAGATGAAGATCACCTATATCATTTGAAGATTGTGTTTCAGTGGTGTAGGAAGTATGGCATCTCACTCAATCCAAAGAAGAGTTTGTTTGCTATGGATGAAGGCAAACTTCTTGGGCACATCATCTCAAAGGAGGGCATCTGCATTGATCCAACTCGAGTAGAGGCCATTCAAAAGATTGATTTTCAACGAAGTAAGAAAGAAATCCAATCCCTCAATGGTGAGATCAATTTTTTACGTCGCTTTGTGCCCAATCTTGCAGAACACTTAAGAGAGATCACAAATATGCTAAAAAAGGATAGTGCAGTAAGGTGGATGGAGGAAGCGGTTAAATCTTTCAATTTAGTGAAATTAGCACTTTCTTCAGCTCTGGTTTTGATCAGCCTGAACTATACTCAAGATTTTATTTTGTTTTCATTTGCCTCGGATCATACTATGGTAGCGGTCTTGATGCAAAAAAGGGACCAGCTCAAGAAGCCAATCGCTTTTTTTAGCAGAACAATAAGGGATGCAACATTGAAGTATAACATTATTGAAAAATAGGCCCTAGCTTTGGTAAAGGCATTGAAGGACTTTTAGGTTTATATTTTGCATTCTCACATCCTTGCTTATCTACCAAACACTGTTGTTAAGGATGTCCTAGTGCAAACAGATCCGGAGGGGAGAAGAGGCAAATGGATTGCTGCCTTGTTGGAGTATGATGTGGAAATCAAACCAACAAATCTCATTAAAGGCCAAGGGCTGGCTAAACTGATGGCTGAGTCAAATCTACACGTCTTGGACATCAATCTAATTGCTGCTATGTCCAAGGAAAGTGAAGAGAATTTGCCCATACAGGTATCAGAAATGTTCCTTCTTTCTCCTTGGTATTTGGACATTGTCTATGTACTCCAAAACTTGTTATCGCCACCTGGAATGGCCAAAAACAAAAGTAGGACACGGAAATTGAAAGCTGCAAAATTTTGTATCATGAATAGTGCACTTTATTGGAAAGACCCTGGTGGTGTCTTGTTAAATTGTTTAGTGGAAGAAGAAGTGAAACAGGTAATGGAGGAGTTTCACAGAGGAGATTGCGGAGGCCAGCTTTTCTGGAAGACAACCGCCAATAAAATTTTGAGAGCCGAGTATTATTGGCCAACTCTTTTTGCTGATGTGTACAAAAAAGTGGCCAGCTGCCATGAATGTCAAATTTTCCAAGGTAAGAAAAAGTTGCAGCCTTTACCACTCAAACCTATTGAAGTTAGTGCTCCATTTTAGCAGTGGGGTTTTGATTTCAATGGTGAAATTCATCCTTCTTCCTTGGCACATGGATCCTCATAGCGACGGATTATTTCATCAAATGGATTGAGGCGATACGTACAAGACAAGCCACCGATTCGGTAATTATCTCCTTTCTTGAAAATAACATTTTGTCTCGTTTTGGCTGTCCCCATAAGTTGATCACTGACAATGCAGCAACCTTCAAATAAAAAAGAATGATTGATTTTTGTCATAAGTATCAAATCACGTTGGGGCATTCGACAACCTATTATCCACAGGGCAATGGATTGGCTGAATCCTCAAAGAAGTCTCTTGTCAACATTATCAAAAAGTTGCTGGAAATTAATAAGAAAGGTTGGCACAGAAATATGGTCAATGCACTTTGGGCAAATAGGGTAAGTCACAAGAAATCTATAGGCATGTCTCCTTTTGAGCTTGTGTACGATGTGGACACAGTTTTCTTGACCTCTCTGGTAGTCCCGACGGTCAAACTTTTGCAAGAAGCAGGCAACGAAGAGGATGGTTTGCAGCGGAGGATTAATCAAATGATTCACTTATAGCAGACTAGGGACGAGATGTTTAAAAATACTTTCAAGTTGCAGGAAATAATCAAGAGAATATATGACCGAAAAGCGAAGGCGGATAGGTTTGAGATAGGAGACATAGTGCTGAAATGGGATGCAAGGAATGAGGAGAAAGGTAAACATGGCAAATTTGAAAATCTGTGGAAAGGATCGTACAAGATTGCTGCATATCGAGGTCAGAACGCTTTCCTGTTGCAAGAGCTAAATGGCGAAGATTATCTGGGTGGAGCGATCAATGGTCGGCTCCTCAAGCAGTATTATTTGTGAAATGTTTTTTGTTGTTCTATTCATCATTGTATATACCGGTTTGTTTAAATCCCATTGCCAGTGTGTACTATTTTCATTCTTCAGCTTGGGGCCCGAGGTGAAGGCTATAAGGCTGAAGTTTGATTTCAGTTTTGAGTTTGGTTTGTTAGAGTCAGGTCTGTCAGTCAATTTCAGTCTTGAAAATGAGTCGCTTTTGAGTCAAGTTCAGTCTTGAAATTGAGTCCTTAAGTCAAGAGTTCAGATTTGTTTCGTTGAAGTTATTGACTCCATAGCCCAATGGACAAAAGCACTATCAACTTTCCCAGAGATCTATAGTTCTTGGCACCTCCAAGGAGCTACCATCCCCATTGGAGCCAATGTTAGTGTCAGTGTCTTCATCCCTCCATTAGAGATCAAATCCTCTTGTTGCATTTCATATTTAGGTGTCCCGCCCAGTCATTTGCATTCCGTTAGGTTCATGGATCATCTGACGCGAGTGGCTTTCCTACAGTTTCCCTCATGTCATTTATCTGCTCATCCATGTTTGCTCATCAGAAAGCATATACAATCCTCTTTTTGTATTAAAGGTTGCAAAGGTCTTTTTAGAGTTTCATTGTCAATTAGGTCTAGTGTTTCATTAGGGTTTCGTCAAAAAATGTGTCAAAGTGTCCAATAATTACCAGTAGGCCATGAGGAGGTTTCAACATCAATAAATTTCATCGCCAAGTGTTCGAAATTGTGTTTTTCTTCAAAACTCTATTTTGAGGAAAAAAGAGAGTATTTAGCTTTTATTGTACAAAAATCATGAAAATTTTGTTTTCCTCATTGTAAATTCCTTCATCTGTACCCTGGTTTCTTTCCTTAGCCCAAAAAGCTCCAATACCTGCAAAACAAGCAAAGCTCAGGTCATTTGGTTCATTGCAAAGTTAAAAAGAAGTGAAAAGTCCAAAAAATAGAGTCTAAAAATAAAGTCAAATCCAAAACATTATGAAAGTGGGTTTCATGAGCCAAAATTTCAAAAGCTCTTTGTTTATAAGCTATTCCTCCATTTGAAAACTAGAAGCAAGGCTAAGCGATTTTGGTGAGCAAGTGACAATGTTTGGGTGAAAAATGCACTAAGTTGCTTGGTGCGGCGCACTGGGCAAGAGGCGTGGTGCACTGGGCCTCAGAATCCTTTGTTAATTTGCAAGGGCGTGGCACATATGTGGGGCGCAACACATTGGGCTAGATGCGTGGCACATGCAGCTAGAGAGCCTTAAACTACTAAAACTTGCCCCAAATTGCCAAAAATCACACGGATTTGCCTTGTGACAAGTAGGTAGAGCCTCCATCATTGTTTTTTATCCAAGTTTGGTGCTATATCATGGTGGTTAATGAATGCTAATTGTTTAAAAAATCAAACCCTACCATTTTAAATTCCAAGAAACTTGCTGCCTAAGGTTTGTCATTCCTCCATCTCTCCCTTCTCCCATTTGTCCCTTGATTTCATTATTCCCTAAGTTCCCCTACCCCTTAAATTCACTAATCCTCTATCCCAAGTTTCCTTTCCCAAAATCCCAATTGTAAATCCCCAAACCCTAATCCTATACAAAACTCCCAAAACATCCCATATTTCCCTAGCTAAAATCTATCCCAACAGTCCCTAAATTCTCCACTGTTTTTCCTCCCCTTACAGTTCCTCATTTCATTGTTCCCCTTGGTGGAAAAGGTCAAACGCATCATCAAAGGCAGTCCAAAATAGTTTGACATATCAGCACCTATTTCTCCAAGACGGTTTATCTACCAGCAGACATGGCATCTGATCCTTCACATGATTATGAAGAGGAGACCCAAAGTGACTCACCTACACAAGGACATGCACCCAAGAGGCCTCATAGTGGTGGCAAACATATCAGAGAAGAACCAACCACCCTTGCTGAATTGCAGGCCTGCCCTCTTGCCATCTCTTGTTTCCAACATTAGTCAAGTTATGAATTTTGTGAGAAGGCTGCTAGCATTCAGTTTCATCATGAGTTGGCTCATTTGTTTGTACTACATTTACATGGTGATCAAGCCACTCTAGCTGGTGTCACTTTCACATTAACACCAGAATCCATTTCAATAGCAACTGGCATACCTAACATTGGAGAGCCATGGAACAAGAGGCAGAAAATTGACCGGCAACATTATGAATTATGAATCGTATATTAAGCCTGGATTCTTGACACAGCTCAAGAGAGTGTTTCCTTTTTGGTACCTCAGAGATGAATATGCTCCTTTAATGAAATTGATCATGAAGTATTTCAGCTGTGAGGGCCGGTTCTCCCGTTTGTATGCTTATCATATCAGGTTGCTGATACATTTTACCCGGGTACAGATGATGAACATCCCTTACTTCATGTGCCAAAATATCGAAAGGATGACCACTATAGTGCAACACAAGACCCCTCAGCAGCAGTTTAACAATATTTATCATTTTGCTCTTATTAAAATTGTGGTTATTCATCAGCTTGGCTTGCAGGGCATCACTTGGGATGATTTCATCTCTCGTGAGTTTTTCACAGCTCCTCAGGGACCTTCAGAGACTTTGCACGAGACAGGTAGACCTTGTTATTAGCATGAAGGTCATGAGACACACACTGCTACTGTGCCAGTATTTATCACTTATTAGAAGGGCACCTGGCAGTTGTTCGCAACAGCAAAGCGAATGTTATCTCCACCTGGGGTGGAAGGGGCCTCACTTCTGGCATCAGCACCATAGGTTCAGGACAAAGGTAAGAGGCCAATAGATGATGAGGGGCCTTCAGGTGAGTGGGAATTTATTCTTATTGAGTATGATGATACGGACATGGGCCCACAAAGCACAAGTCTCAAAGAGATCATCCAAGAGCAACAGACAGAAATCAAAGCCTTGTCCCTCAACTTGGAGAGGGCTAAGTGGATTATAAAATACTTGGAGCAAAGGAATAAGCAGCTTGAAGATCAGTAGGTGATTATGGAGTTACAAAACATTCGGGAGAATCGCCAAGCTGCCCAAAGGAGGAGGGTGGAGTTCACTTCACGTGAGCAAGAGATCAACACTAATCGGGAGTCTTGGCTCGAGAGAGTCAACATCCACTTAGAGAGACTGCTGGAAAAGGCCAATAAGGACAAGGCATTGCTGAGACACATGGCATTTCATCACATGGCAAGGAATAAAGTTTTCAAGGCGCGAATAAGGAGTTTAAAGACAAAATTAAGGAAGGCATCAAAGAGGTAAAAGAAGCAAAAGGAGCATGATCGACTTCGGATATTGGCCGAGGCATCCTTGGCTCAACATATCTCTTGATAAAGAAGGTCCAGCCCAAATTTCAAAAAAAAATTGGAGCAATTTTTGCATTTTGGAAATTTCTTGCACAAAAAACAGAGTTTTCGTCCCTATGCGCCGCACCATGTGACACTCGTTTTTGCTAGGGGGCTCCAAATCACAAAAACTTTGCATTTCTAGATTTGTCATGAAAATTTATGCTTACCAACCTATGGCCAAGAAATTTGGGTAGGTTTTGAGCCCTCAAAGAGGTAAAAAACACTCAAAAAATGACCTCACTGCCCCTATTTTGACACACAGGAAGCAGTCTTGGGAGATTTGATTTGTGATAGGGTAAATGAAGGCCACATTGAAAAATTCCACTTGGGTTGCAAAGTAGATATACAGGCCTTTCCAAAAAGCACACTTGGAGCTAATTTGGACACCGGGAAGGCCTCCAAAAGTGGGTCCAAACAGGCACAGTGCATAGAGAATTAGGCACGACGCATAGAGGAAAAATTGCCAGTTTGACCAAGTTTTGCTCTGTTTTTCACCCAGCTTTGCCTAGTTTGAGTTTTTTACTTTCCTAATGGAAAATTTATTATGTAATTTGATGAAAATTGATGGATCATGATGTAAATATGTTATATTTTTACTTGTAGAGGTAGATTCATGAGTTTAGAGGTTGATTGAAACTGAATGAATCTGTTTCCTTGTTTCTAGAGGCATGGTGTTATGTTGCCTAGTTTCTAGTTCTCAGTTTAGGATCAGTTGGATCAGTTCCTAAACATGTGATCTCGACCCCTATGTTAGAAAATTATATATTACAGAGCAATGGAACACATAAAATATTGTAGAAATATAAACACAGAAAACACATAAAACAAGAGAGACACAAATATA